>JAKSZP010008156.1:0-118459 GCA_022478985.1 Massospora cicadina | reverse complement strand
TCTGCCTGAAACAATTTTCCATATTATCAACTTTTTGGGTAGCGGCCATAAATTCTGCTTTCATTTTGATATTCTCACTCACAAGGGACCTGACCTTCTGGCCCTGGGTTTTATTTCAAGTTCTAAATCCTCCAGCAGTTGATACAAATCTGTATCAGAATGAACAGCTCCAGTCATATCTGCATCCAAACTTGTGAGGTGACCTTCATGCATTTTGGTAATTCTGACTAAGTTTTTCACTTCATGGTCGTGGCCAGTATAATATCTGAAAGTTGAAAATCTGAGCTTTTAAAGCCTCTCATATTTGGCAAACATTATCAGACTGGGTTTATATGGATGCTGAGGAGACCTCTTCTGCTTCAACTAATTTTACTACTTCCACTGAAAGGAAATCTTCCACGGAGTCAATGGTATCAATACTTGCTTATTTTCAAACTATAGGGAACTAAGGTGAGCACCTGTAGTGAGCACCATAATGTTGAAATAGGCACTTAGGCGTTAGATTTCTAGAGCACAAGTTTTTTGCTCATATCAATAAGGCACTGTATGAGGACAGCAACCTTAGTAAACACTTATAAAAGACAGTGTTTGCAAAATGGATTCCATATTCTAAAATCTAGAAGAACTTAATGTAGTATCAGGTACTTCTAAAGGCTCAACTGCTCGCTATGTTAACCTTGTTCAGCTAGGTTTCTTCTCACAACTTGGGAAAAATATCCTTTACCCTTAGAATCAGCTAGATATGCCCCTTACTAGCGTTACTATTGTACATTTTATGTACACTATGTAGCTTTATAAGTGGTAGACTAGTGTACTAATAAAATTAAATAAGACTAATTGAGAGAGTCCCTAAGGCTTGGCAGATTTTAATTGTAGTTACAATCAACCAATTAGAACTGAGGTTATGGTGGAATGCCATAATTCAAATATGATTTCTCATATCAAATACTTTATATAAGTGCGAGTAAAAATGAGGATAAAGATATAGGTAACTGTAATGGATGTTAACCGCCAAGTCCAAAAGCCAAAGCAATTACTAGATTGAGGTGGGTAGAATTTGCGCCAGCAGGGTTACAGGATTTAATCTGCCATATCTGTAAATTTACAGCGCCAAGGCAAATGCTCCAAAAGTTATTTAATACAACTTTGGCGACTCCCTATGAAGTCAATGGACGCGTGCTTGAAACTCCTTATGCCGCATAAATCCTTTCTCTAATCATTTGTGAACTATAAATATTTGATAGTTATTATAGATATGATGGTTGGTCAAACTACTTGCGACAATGGCTCTTGTGAATATAGTCAATTCTAAGCTGAGGAGTGTGATGGATGAGGCTCCCAAAACCTTACTTATCATTTGACATAATGTAAACCTCAGCTGAAAGAGAGTTACCCTAATTGTTTGGCATTTATAATTTGTATAATGTATTGCAATAACGTTTTTGTGAATTTGACCAATAGATAACTTTAAAGACCCCAGATTTGGGCGTAATAAAATATTTTACGTGGAGTGATAAATTACACAAAATACCTCAACAGTCAGAGGTGCAGCAGAAATTAAGTACACTTCCAGCCTCTGTCACCCGGCAGGCTTCAAAGGGCTTTGCTTGAATGTCACATACCAACCCTGGCTCCAACGTGGGTGAAGATATGGCGGGTGATCACTCCACATCTGCCTTAAATTGATCCGTGCCTGCCATATAAATGAGCAATTCCCTCGCAATGACTGAAGGTCCCAGGTGGAGAGAGTGTCATGCACCCACATGCTCTATTTTTGTACAGTTGTGGCCAACTCAAAATGGGGTACTTTACGCATTTTTATTAGGAGAGCCAGATAAAGGGATATGTAGATAAATTAAAAGAAAACCTAGCATGCGGCGGCGGCGTTAGCCTAAGCATCTATAATAGAAGGGGATGGGGTTCAGGGGGATTTTCGTCTGGTGCTTGCTTCAGGTGGCGGCCAAAGGCATACAAAAGGGGGGTTGGAGCGTCAGTGGCGTGGGAAGAAGGAGGAAGAGGTGAGGGTTCTCAAAAGATTTGGCTAGTGGTGTGCATTGCCTCAACTTATTGGGTGAGTTGGCGTTAAGTAAAGGTTAATAGTTTGGGCACACAAGTGAAATTATTTAATGCGCTGGCAGGTTTGGGGGTAGTTGGGATTATAAAGAAAAGATATCACCGCGTTGATGCATGCACTCCAAGCTGCAAAAGCTATTTTTTTATAAAATTTGGTATCCTCAGGTAAATCTATAGGGAAGTTAGGCTAGAAAGCCCTTGCAAAGGGGCTCAATTGCCATATGGAGGGCTTGGTGGATGAGGGAGATAATTTGGCAGTTGGTGAATCAACAGTCTATTTAATGAATTGTTTTATAAACAAGAAAACCATTAGGAGGATGGAAACAGTGGCGGGGAGTCAAATTGGGGGTTATGCGAAACATTATGACCAGTCAAAGTTAACTTTAATTCTGTAGGCATAGTCAGCATCATCAATCCATTTGAGGGCAAAATGGGTTCAACTCTCCAGCGCTAGGCCAGCAACAGGATCTGGTAGGGTGGCAGATGCTGATTGGACATGCACAGTGGACCACAGCAATTCCGCCAGTTCATGAGATGCCATCTGCTCAGGAATGGGTCAGGTGATCAAACCTTGGTTGGGCAGAGCTGTGTGCGCATCTCCCACGGTGGTTGATGGTGGGGAGTATTGATCTCCATTTGAGAAAATTTATTAAATCATTAGTGTGGCTTACACCAGAAGGAGGAGTGGCAGAGGCAGCTTTGGAAGAAAACGCTGGCACTTGCGCTTTGAGTGGTCAATAGCAAAACACAAAGGACAAGTGGCATGGCCGTTTTTGATGCAATCCCAGAAGGGATGATCAGAGGCAGATTTGATCACAGTGTATGGGGTATAATGAGGTGGGTGTCGTCACATAAGGGGCAGATTTTTTAATCATGCGAGGCACAATGAGGTGATTGGCACCATTTTGATTATGAATGCAGTACAGGGTTGGCGCTGTAGGCAGCCAAGCCCTCTGCGAGATGATGGCTGAGGCACTTGAGAGGTGGGAGGGCAAGCTGGCAAACTGGACCACCAGTGTGGCCTCATCTGGCAAGCGCGTTCAAGTATTTGATATTGGTGTATTTTTATAAATCAAAGGCAGCTATGCTGCTGCCATGATGTAGGCTTCACTCGAAAAGCAAAAATCAAAGTATCCTTTAAAGGGCGAAAATCTATAAACTTTGGTAGGTTTGTAAACCGCCATGGCCATCTCAATGATGGCCAAGCTCATGTAGTAGAAAAGGTTCCCATACTCAACCCAAAGGCAGAAATGCAGGTTGCATTGAGGGAGCACCAGGAGACTTCTGAGAACCACCCTGGAGCATGCAAGGTGTTGGGCTAGGTCATGAAGCAGGACATAACAACACAAATTGTTTGTGGGGCTAGCTGGGCCATCCTGGGGGCGTTTTGGCAGCAACTGATAAAATCCAGGAGGTAGCACACTGCCGCCTCACGTGGGGCAGCAGGCGTCGATCTAGTTGACATAGGCTAGATCTAGCATGGGCATAAGGGAGTTGGAATTAAAACTTACCCAAAAACTTAAATTTGATCAGCTAAGTGATCAAAGTGAAAGAGAGAGTTTCACCAACATGTTCTATTTGTCTGTTTTTTCCTGTTTCAACATCATGTACAATGCAAAAATCACTTACAGCATTCCAAACTCGATTTTTCCCCTCTTCCACCAACCACATAAAATTAACTCATGTATATAAATTTTGTAACATGACTTTAAACTGGGGTTTAACCAAAAGTGATATGGTTAATATTTCTAAGGAAATAACGCGATTTTAAGCTCATTTAAAGAGGAAACTGCTCCTTAACTGATAAATGGTAGCAAAGTAAATGCTACATGAATTAATAATATTTTAGAGTTGAAAGCCAACAGGTGCAAGCGTCCCAGCAACTGTTCTCTGGTAGATTTGAAGCCAAACTTTTTGGAAATCTGCCAGAAAAATGTTTATTTTATTAAAAATTTCCCAAATTGCATAGAGTCAACAATCAACTCATGTCAGAGAAATAGGATCACAACCGTCAGCATAATGATTTCCTAAGTCTCAACCTAAGAAATCCCATGTACAATTACCAAACATTACATCACCTTCAAAAGCAGGAATCCCAGCCACGTAAACCAGGACCAAAAAGGCAGGGAATTGCAATTAAGTGATTTTTGATGGGTGACTTTTCATGAAGGGGAGCTTGAAGGAAACTACTTGGAAAATCCAGTGATACCAAAAAACGTCAACTAAACCTTCTGGAGGTCTCCTGATGGGTGCAAGAGGCCTCAACCGCTAGTAGTCCATTTGACCACAAGCTTTCCGTCCTCCTTGCTGGAAAGACAGCAAAACAGTGGGGAAAATTTGAGGGTTAAAGGCAAATTTTAGAACATGGCCACTGGACTATCTTTTGGGTTGCCTAAGAGAACAACCCATCAAGAAAAAGGGGACGTAAATTATGTAACAAATGAGTTCTTGAGACCTCAATTGCCATTCAACAATGTTGCAAAATTAAGCTGAAAGAGAGTTACCTCGATTTCTGCCAGAATAGGGTTCATTGCAAATTTTTTAAAATTTTATAACTCAAATTTTACCAAAAAGGTACGGCCATATTATGCCAAGTTTATGTGATTTGAAGTATTGTTTGTGTATTTGTCATGGTTAATTGACAACATAAAAGGAAAAAATTGTAAGGACAAGTCTGGGCGTGATGAGGCCAAGAGGACTCAGTTAGCAGGCCTGCCTGACCTAAAGCACACCCTGGACCAACGCTGGGTAAAGGCAAGATATGCCCAAGTTGGTTCTGGAGGTGCGCGTTATGGTCAGCTGAGCGTTACATCCACGGCATCAAAAAGCACCAGCTACATTGAGAATTATGATGGATGTTTGCATTTAACTAAAGAATGGGGTTTTGAGACCCGTTCAGTTTATAATATTACTCAATCTGGGAAAATTAAGCTTCATTCAATCACTCTAGTTCAGGATTACTCAAGTTACAGTACAACAGTTGATGACAAGCTGCATTTTTGGGTAACTTGGGTGCAGTTCCTCATTTGATGGATGAAACCTCCCAAAGTGTTTGATAATGATTTTCAGCGATCATTCTTCTTTGTTTGTTGACTTATATAATTAAAACCCCCTTTATTTTTACATTTTATTAAATGGTCCCTTGGGCTGACCTGTGTGAGGACCTTCTCAAGGAGGTCTTGAATAACATTGGTCAATTTTTATCTAAATTGTATAATGACTCTACTACCCCTCTGGGAATTCCTGGTACTCTGCAGATAGAGGTCCCAAAAACTCTGGATTCTGATCTGCATTTGGTAATGGACACATCTCTGGGGTACAACCAAGTCCTCGCCTTTCTGGGTTATCTTGTCGTTTATACTGTAATGTACACCCTAACCCAGGGTCTTTTTGGGGTTGGCCCCCTCCATGAGGCCCTCTTCCCTAGGTGTTAGCAGGTTGTTCCTGTTGGTGTGATGGGGCATTCCCCACCTCCTCTTTAAGAATGGAAAGGTTACAGACACTCTCTTTACAGGAATATAAATTACACAAATTATACCCAATAGGCTGAAGTGCAGCGGATATTCAATACTATACCAGCCTCTGTCACCCGCAGGCTTAATAGGACTGCGCTCAAATGGCGCATACCAACCCTGGCTCTACTGCAGGCTAAAGTATGGAAGGCAATTATGCTTCTTCTGCCTCAGTGGATCCATACCAGCCATATAAATGAGCTAATGCCCTTATGACGTCCAAAGGTCTCAAACGGAGAGGGTTCCAGGCACCAACAGGTTCTGGTTAATCAGGTTTTTCTGTCATGGCTGTTAGTTTGGTGGTTGAGTCAAATATTAAGCCCTTAAAGAAAACTAATAATGCTAATAATACTTGCATCGATGGATCGCTTGATTCTTTCTGATTTATCTGCATAATCTGATATATTTTCACCTCAAACTTTTAATTGGATTTTAAACTTTCTAATTATTGATGTCTATTTTAGCTATGACATAATAATGTATGCCTAAATATGGGGCCACTTGGGTGCAACAAGTGGGTTTTACAATATTAATCTAATTGCAATTACATAATCTGTGCATTAACAATAATGCACTGCGACGAGATTATAAGTCAATCCATGTAATTGGCACTATAGCACTTAACATGGACATCCCAAATAGGGAGTACCTAGTGCTATTGAAAGGCATGTCAACTTTTCAATTAGGTGTATTTTGATATTTACAATTATGTCTATTTTTCGCATTAGTTTAATTTACCAGTGGTATGACAAACTCTAATCAGGCTGATTATAAAAAGAGAATATGCACTTCTGAGGTGCCAGTATCAGGGCTAATATCCTCGCAATTATGAGAGTAAAATTGCCTTCAATAGGACTTATAAAGTTGTTAGTAAGTTAATTCAAGAGGAAAATTACCTTGAGAAAATTATTAAAAACCCTTACCATAATCAATAGAGTAATGAAATGATATGTTGAACTCTTCTAGTAGATGAGTTTGGCCAGGAGGTGCCTATGAGATATAAAATATCAGCTCTTGGCAAACTAAGAAAATATCAAATTATCGTCATATCATCATCTATTAATGTTTAGATACCTCAACTTTTCTCTTCTTATATCTTATTTATTGTTTAACACTACTCAAAGTGTTAATTTCCTAATATGAGTGTCAACAAGCTGTGAGAAAAGGATCAAATCTTGTACCTTTACCTGCATCAGAAGTAGTTCCTAGTTTTGTAGGGACAATATTCCAGAGAGGACCAGAGGAGTCATGTTTTTAAATTAGGCCTTGTGAGCTTCCATTTGGTTAGGAATACTACAAGACACTTGTCAAAAATAGAGGATATATTAACCAAATTTCTTCCTGACTGTAAAAGTAGTAATTCAACTAATAAGCGAGGTATCATAAAAATTTATCATGATATAATGATTGCAATGCACAAACGCACTTGTGGTACTCTAGAGCTTGGTTTCCCCTCTTACCAACCATGTAATATAATACTTTTAAGTAAATATATACAATAAAGTGACTCCAAAGTGAGGGTCTAAACATAAGTGGGATTGTAATGGATGCAACTGATAATAATTAGACTGGGCTCCCAGTTGGGGTGTGTGAGCACCCAGTGGAGAGCCCAGAATGCCAAGGGCACAGAGGTCTGAGAAACTATAGAAGGGGAGATATATTGGGATGTGAGGAAGGTAAAGGTTCATTAACATACCAAAGGCCCCCAAGGCAAACCAAATGGTTGCAGAGGGCAACTGCGAGTCTTGCAGTGGCAACCCCCAAAGGCGGGAGAGGCAGGGAGGGCGATGACTCCTCCAGAGTTCATGGTTGCTAGTCTTCAGTTTCAAATAGGTGATTTCGTGTACCAGCGAGGGGCGGCACAGGGCCTCACCGCTCAAACAGGGGTGCTGTTGGAGAGGGAAATGGACCCACGGTGAGCGTTAGGGCTGAGCTCCCTTGGGCGGGGTGCTCCAGGGCCCTCAGGTGGGTGGGACCAGTGGTGGACAAGCCAGATGTGGGGGCCAAGTTCACGAGCACTGGGGAAGGGGCACCCTGGTGCTGCTCCAAAAGGGGGCGGTCTCAGAGATCCCAGCGGCAGAGAAAATAAATGGATTCATGTTAGACGGAAATGTGAAAATGGATGGAGAATTGACTTCATTATTGGGGTCAAGGCAGTTTATGGCAGATACGATCTGCTGCCATGTGGTGGGGTTGAGCAACTGAATGACCCAGTTGGCAATCATCAGGATGATTATTTGGATGGCAGCATGATTTGCTGGATCGATCAGCGGAATTTTGAAAAAAAAATAAATAGGTGGAGTCCATGGTAAGGCGTTCAGGGTATTCAGGTTTTATTTAGTGCAAAGCGCTGGAAGATTAGAGAATGAACTAACAACTTCCCTCAACAGGGCAGTTGCCTTAAGTATGGTTAGAATCAAATAGTAGGAATGCTGAGGAATTGGGTGATTGGGGATTGGCGATGGGATTTGGTTGGCTGGTGGGGAGGAGGGCGGGGGATGTCCAAAATCTTGGCAAAAATCAAAAAACTTGCAGATTTTTCCAAATTTTTGGGGCCAAACCAGGTCAATGGTACCAATCTAAGCCCTGACCATTTTAGTCATCCTGTTTACATGGTCTGGATTCCCCGGATTTGTCCTGGGGGCTGTGGCTTCAGTGCTGGGTCATTTGCAACCTGGTCCAAACTCCCAATCTGAAAATTTACGTGATCTAAACTTCCCAGATCCATCCCAGGGAGTAGGGGCAACTTGTCCGAGGTGCTTGCAACCTGGTTTGAAACCCAAATCATGTGCTGATCTGATTTTCAGCCCCGGCAAGTCCAGAATGGCTCCTCCATCCTGGAATTTGCAGACTGGGCTCTGATACCAGTACTGGCTATTTCCTCAAAATTTTGGCATGTTTTCCCTGGTGAGTGAGGGGTCCCAGGGCCTACCCATGGCCCCTGGTTTGCCTGATCTCCTGGCAGGCCCCCTCTATTAGTCTTACTAGGGTTGAGGAGGGGGGAGGGGAGAAACCAGGTTGTCTTTAGGGGGAAGGGCAGTCACCCAACGCTTGTATACCATATGCGTCAAGTTGCTCAACTGTGACAGGGGGTCCACTTGGGCCTTTGGGCCCCTTTTGTCTGAAAGGGGTGTTGCTCCCTATCCAATTTCAGGGGCTGGTCCCCAGGACTTACACTACCATTTCCTTTTTTGACAGGGAGGAGGCCCCCACCTGGGGCATGGAACAAGGCGTAGTTCTTGTGCCTCTCTGGGAGCTTTATGGCCAGGATGGCAGCGATCTTCTGGGGGGCGGGGGGCTTCCAGGTGTCATTTGTGGAATTCTTCTATCAGGTCCTTGCAATTTGCGCAACCATGTGCACTCACCCAGTTGTCCTCATAAGAGGGGTAGCCTTTCCAGGCAACCAGGTATTGAATGGATCTGCGGGACCTCCAGGAAGCCAGGATAGCCTCCACCTCAGCTTCCTGTGATTCCCCAACGATGATTGGCTCTGGTGATGTTGGTTTTTCCCCTTTGAAGAGAGTCAGGAGGGAGGTATGGAATACATTATGCTGCTTTAAATGAGCGGGCAGCTTCAACCAGTAGGCTCCATTTCCTAAGTCTTTCTCAACCTCAAAGGGACCAGAGCGTTTGTCTGCAAGTTTCTGGGTGGGGGCTTTCAAGGGAAGGTTGCGGGTGTCCAGCATGACAAGGGAGCCAATTTTGATCTCATGTCCAGGAAAGCGCTTCCAGTCAGCAAACTTTTTGTAGTCCTCAATGGACTTTGTCAAATGTTCATGAACCATGTTGTGTGTCTCACGAAGTGCACACTCGCAGTCTTCAGCTGCCATGACTGCTGAGGAGAGCTGTGGGGCCAATTTGGAAGGAGGGTTGTAACCCAAGGTGGCCTCAAAAGGGGAAAGGTTGGTCGAGGAGTGGAGTGATTTGTTGTACGCAAACTGTGTGAGGGGAAAGTCCTTGGCCCAAGTGTCTTGCGAGGCTGTTGCATAACAACGCAGGTACTGCTCCAGTACCTGGTTCACCCGCTCAGTCTGCCCATTGGACTGGGGGTGGTAGGCAGTGGATCTGCAGGGCTTGATGCTGAGGAGGGTCAGCAACTCTTCCCAGAACTGGGCGGTGAACTGGGGTCCCCTGTCACACATTTTCTCTTTGGGGAGACTAAACATGGCAAAGACATGATTGACAACTAAATTTGCGGTCTCCACCATGTTAATATAGGAGAATCAGGGGATGAAGAGCGCGAACTTGGTAAATCAATCTACGACTACCATGATAGCATCTGAGCCATTAGAGGGGTGGAGCTCCATGATGAAGTCCACTGAGACTGAGGTCCATGGGCCTTCAGACTGCTGCAAGGGGTGTAACAGTTTTTTTTTCCAGAATGATCTGATTTTTCCCAGGCGCAGGTGACACAATGAGAGATCCAATTTGAAATTTCCTTTGAGGACCCCAGCCAGTTATAAGTTCTCTTTATGAGATCCGCGCACTTCTTGATGCCAGGGCGCCAACGGTCTGGGGGACATGGTGTTCCTCAATAACACAGTTATGAAGGGATGGGGGACCCAAACCTGAGCGGAACCAGATGGTTCCCTCCTGAAAAGTATATGGGGCTCTCTTCCGACTCATAGACTCTAAGTCAGTATAGAGCTCTAATCCTTCAGGGCAACAGGTTTGGGTAGCAAGGACGCGGAAGGGGAGTGGGGCGTTGGGGGCAAGGTTGGCAAAAGCTACTGTTGGTGGGGCCAAGGTCAGGATTTGGGAGGGGGGCACTACAGTAGTAAGTTCTAGTAAGTCCTCTCCACCATTGGGTGTTAGAGATGGGTTCTGTCTGATCATTTCCGGCAACACATTCAGGGGGCCTTTTATGAATTCATATTTAAAATGAAACCCACATAGGTCCTGGTATGTTCAAGTTTGCCAGTACCCCAACTTCTAGGGTTTGCGGTAGTATAGTAGTGCCTTGTGGTCAGTCTGAATGGTGATTTTGTGCTGGGCGCCATGCAGAAGGTATCACCAGTGGGTGACCGACCACGCCACTGCTGCTAGCTCCTTATCATATATTGGCCACGCTTGTTCTGTGGAGGTGAATTTGTGGGAGTAGTAGGCCACTGGGCGCTCAACCCCCTCATGCTCCTGTAGCAGTATGGCACCCACCACCACCAACAAGGCGTTGCAGGCTACTATGAAGGGGCAGGAGGTGTTGGCATGCCGCAGTACCGGGGCGGTGAGGAAAACCTCTTTGATAGACTCAAAGGCCTGCTGGCATTCCGGGGACCACTTAAAGGGGGCGTTCTTCCCAGTGAGGGGATGAAGGGGTGCCACCAGTTGGGTGAGGGCTGGGGAGAATTTTTTTAAGAAGGTGATGGTGCCAAGGAAACTTCAAAGGTGTCTTTGTGTAGTTGGGTAGGCCAATACTGGATTGCCTCGAGCTTAGAAGGGGGAACAGCATATCTGTCCTTCAGGATGAGGTTACCTAAGGTCACTTCATCCCAGAAAAATTCGCTCTTTGAGGTTTTATGAAGAGGCCTGCCTTGTGGAGGGCTGCCACCACTGCTTCCAGATTCTTGGCGTGTTGCTCTGGGGTAGGGGAGTGGATCAGAATGTCACTGATGTAGGCTACTGCGCTTGAGAAGCGCAAGTCCCCAAGCACATCATCGATGAGGCATTGGAAGGTGGCCAGAGCATTCTTCAGTCCGAAGGGCCTCACTCTGAACTGAAAAGGACCCCAGTGGGTGCGGATAGCTGTGAGCCACTCCTGTCCTCTCGCCACCCTCACCTAGTTAAAGGCGTTCACCAGATCCAACTTCGAGAAGACCCATGATTTGTAAATGGCTTGGGTGATGGTTTACTCTAAGGGTAACGGGTAGGGGTCAGGGATGGTGATGTTGTTGAGATGGCCATAGTTGACGCAAGGGCGCAGGGTGCCATCTGCTTTCTGAGCGAAAACTATGGTGGAGGCGACAGGGGAAGATTTCTTGATGAGCCACCCCTTCTCTAACATCTCGTCTAGCCAAATCCCTAAAGCCTTGTCCTCTTCCTCAGTGTAGGGGTATAGGGGGCAGTTGATCTTGACTAGATTGACCGTCAGCTGAAAGGTTAGGTCATATTCGGAGTGTAGGGATAGCTTGGAAGCCAGTGACATGTCAAAGATGGACTTATAGGGGGTTAGGAAGGGTGGGAAGTCTGAAGGGAGGTCAATAGGAGTGGGATCAGGGGGTAAATGGAGCCAAGGGATGTGCCCAGGGGAGGGTTTTTAACAAGGGAAACTCCCCACTCAACTTGAGGTTTGAGAACAACAAGGAGTTATTTGCAATATTAATGTGGACCTGCTGTCACCGCCACCATCCCACCCCCAAAATCACATGGTAGAGCAAGTCCTGTACATCTTAGAAGTGGTCACTAAACCCAAAATCATGAACGGAGAAGTGCAATGGGCGTCAGATGCAGTAAGACTTCTTGGGCTCTGATGAGGCGCCCAGTACCAATGAGGCTTTTTCCATCGCCAGGTCCAAGGAACGCGCCACACTGAGGTCAATAAAGTTGCCTGCCACTCCGGTGTCAAGGAGGGCTTACACAGTAATTTCGCCCAAATTCAAGGGGAAAGAGATAGGGAACAAAAAGTAGGCTTGATCCTCTTTATTGAGATGGGTGAGAGAGAGGGCAGCCGAGGAGGGGGAATGACCCATCATCAGAAGAGATTGACCAAGAAGCGCCGAGCTTGTCTTTAACTGGGGAGGGGTTTCTGCTTCATTTTGTCCCAAATGGGAAAGCAAGAGTTGATGCATATGCCCGCTCCACTCTCTTTGAGGGGGGCATCTGGGCTAACTGGGGGGGTGATAGCGCCAAGACGGGCAGGCTCTGAACTCTGGGGAATCGAGGACCCACTCTCCTGATCTGGGGTGAGAGCAGGGGGTGCAGTAGGCAGGGGCTCTTCCGAGGGGAAGGTACCCAAGGTGGGTACAGAGGGGGCGCAGAGGTCCGGCGAGGCCTGGGGGCGCTTCCCTTGGCTGCAACCACTGGCATGGGGAGAAGGGGTGGCAAGTGGTACCTCAAGAGCTGCAACAGCACATGTGGGGGTATGGAAAAGCCTGGCCCCAATTGCATGGGCCACAGAGAATGCAATTTCTAGGGACCCAGGGAGGGGGTCCCAAGATGCATGGGTGGCCACAGTGGGGTCCAAGGCAGCTTGGAAGGCGGAGATGGTGATTTTTGGAGGGATGGGCACCATGGGAGCCAGAACCGTGAAGGCTTTAATCAGGGAGGGTAGGTCCATGGCTGTCTGTCCTAGTGTGAAGAGATGGAGGAGGTGCGCCAGTCTAGACTCAGGGGTTTGGACCGCCTAAGTGACCAGCGCAAGTAAAAGGGTGGGGTTCCCAGACTTAGCAGCAGAGCGGAGCACTCCCCTGACCCAGCGGCGGGCATCCCCATCTAGGGCGTCAAGAAGAGCTATGCTCTGCTGGGCATCAGAGGGAAGGGGGGATTTCCCCCCATCAGCAGTAAAGCGCACCTGAAGTTCTTCCAGGACACTCAGGATTTGGTCAGCCACCTAATAAGAAGGGTTAAGGGGACCCCCAATCCTATCATGTTGACTGATGGGGTGACACTTGTCACTAGGGCTTGGTGGGGTGGGGACCAGTTCAACACAAACTGGCAGCACGCTCAGATGAACAAGACAGCCAACCAGCAGGAGAAGGCCAGGTTGCAAAAAGAGAGCACGTTTAGGGTAAGGGCGTAGGCCAATACTTTGCCAGTGCTAGCAAGGAGGGCGGAGAAGGCTGAGGTTACTGGTCAGTTCATTATGTCATGGATGCAGCTGATAATAATTAGACTGGGCTCCCAGTTGGGGTGTGTGAGCACCCAGTGGAGAGCTCAGAATGCCAAGGGCACAGTGGTCCAAGTGACTAGAAGAAGGGGAGATCTATTGGGGACATGAGAAAATAAAGGTTCATTAACGTACTAAAGGCCCCCAAGGCAAACCAGATGGTTGCAATGGGGGCAACTTTGAGTCTTGCAGGGGCAACCCCCATGGGTGGGAGAGGTGGGGAGGGCGACAGCTCCTCCAGGGTTTGCGGTTGCTGGCCTTCAGTTTCAAATAGGTGAGTTTGTGCACCGGCAAGGGGTGGCACAGGGCCCACTGCGCGAACAGGGGTGCTGTTGGAGAGGGAAATGGACCCACGGTGAGCGTTAGGGCTGAGCTCCCCTTGGGCGGGGTGCTCCAGGGCCCTCAGGTGGGTGGGACCAGTGGTGGACAAGCCAGATGTGGGGGCCAAGTTCACGAGCACTGGGGAAGGGGCACCCTGGTGCTGCTCCAAAAGGGGGGCGGTCTCAGAGATCCCAGCGGCAGAGAAAATAAATGGATTCATGTTAGACGGAAATGTGAAAATGGATGGAGAATTGACTTCATTATTGGGGTCAAGGCAGTTTATGGCAGATACGATCTGCTGCCATGTGGTGGGGTTGAGCAACTGGATGACCCAGTTGGCAATCATCAGGATGATTATTTGGATGGCAGCATGCTTTTCTGGATCGATCAGCGGAATTTTGAAAAAAAATAAATAGGTGGAGTCCATGGTAAGGCGTTCAGGGTATTCAGGTTTTATTTAGTGCAAAGCGCTGGAAGATTGGAGAATGAACTAACAACTTCCCTCAACAGGGCAGTTGCCTTAAGTATGGTTAGAATCAAATAGTAGGAATGCTGAGGAATTGGGTGATTGGGGATTGGCGATGGGATTTGGTTGGCTGGTGGGGAGGAGGGCGGGGGATGTCCAAAATCCTGGCAAAAATCAAAAAACTTTTCCAGATTTTTCCAAATTTTTGGGGCCAAACCAGGTCAATGGTACCAATCTGGGCCCTGACCATTTTAGTTGGCCTGTTCACATGGTCTGTATTCCCCAGATTTGTCCCGGAGGGCTGTGGCTTCAGTGCTGGGTCATTTGCAACCTGGTCCAAACTCCCAATCTGACTATTTGCGCGATCTGAACTTCCCAGATCCGTATCAGGGAGTAGGGGCAACTGGTCCGAGGTGCTTGCAACCTGGTTTGAAACCCAAATCATGTGCTGATCTGATTTTCAGCCCTGGCAAGTCCAGAATGGCTCCTCCATCCTGGAATTTGCAGACTGGGCTTTGATACCAGTACTGGCTATTTCCTCAAAATTTTGGCATGTTTTCCCTGGTGAGTGAGGGGTCCCAGGGCCTTCCCATGGCCCCTAGTTTGCCTAATCTCCTGGAAGGCCCCCTCTACTAGTCTTACCAGGGTTGAGGAGGGGGGAGGGGAGAAACCAGGTTGACTTTAGGGGGAAGGGCAGTCACCCAACGCTTGTCTACCACATGCGCCAAGTTGCTCAACTGTGACAGGGGGTCCAATTGGGCCTTTGGGCTCCTTTTTGTCTGAAAGGGGTGCTGCTCCCTATCCAGTTGCAGGGGCTGGTCCCCAGGACTTACAGGGATGGTCTTAATTTTCTGAGGAAATAACCAAACTTTCAGGCCAGGAACAAGGAAACTTCTCCTCACCTGAAAATTGGTAGCCCAGCAAGAGCTAGATGAATTAATACTTTAGGCGTTAAAGCTTAACAAGTGCCAGCGTCCATAAACTGTTCTCTGGCGGATTGAGGTCCAAAATTCAATAAAAATCTGCTAGAAAAATATAATTTTTTATTTAAAAATATACTAAATTTCTTAGTCTCAACAATTTATTCATGTCAGAGAAGTGGGATCACAACTGCCAGCGTAAGGGATTTCCAAAGTCCCAACCCTATGAAATCCTATGTATTATCTCCAGTCGTTACAAGGAGCATCCCTTGGCCATATGGTTATTTGCTTCAGATATTGACACCAACAATTCAGAACCCAAGAACAATGAGGCGCCAATGGCAGCCAAAATTCCTAAGTTTTTACTGTAATTCCTCCGGGTAGTTCCAATCTTACCAATATGCCAGAACCCCCAGTTCAGGCTACACCATTAGTTGTTCCTAGCGTTGCTTCTGAATCTTCTACCAGCACTACTATGGTGGCCTTCGCCACTGATTATACCACCCCCACAATGCTAATATCAATTGCGCTTCCAGTTCTTCCAAGCCTAACTGTAAACCAAGGCTTAATACCTTACCATCAAGTTAACCATGTAAACTTGCTAAAATCAAAAGAAGGGGAACTTTAGCACATAGACGCGGCTTTCTGAGATTTTAATGGTGAACACAAATAAATAGGCCAAGATGAACACGGTAATCAAATTGTTGGACTTTGTTAGTCAATAACTTTATTTTTTAAGATATGTGAAGCCAGCATATCTTACAATCAAAAAATATTATTATTGAGTTTGAGGTCATAATTTTTAGGATGAGAAGCCAGTTTGTTTTCCATAACTTTCAACTAGGGAAGAAGTTTTGGTCTTTATTGACTACTTATACTATGAGGCTCAGGTTTTGTGTGGGACTAAATTTACTAATCACTATATGCTTAGATCTATTCTGCAATGCTTATGGATCCTATAAAAAAATTATACAGGGCCATGTTACCAGTTTTTATAATCCAAAAAACAATTCATCTGCAATGGTACATTACTTCTTCTACTAGGCTCTTACTTTTGATGTGCATAATACTAAATAATCTAAGAAAAAAAATAATATTTATTAAGCGGTATTGATTGAGGACAATAATATGAAAAATTATGGTGGTATAGTATGGGATTTTCTACTTCTGCTGATAGTTTGGTAATCTTATTTAAAAACCATATTGTTGAGAACGCCGCCTCCTTGGCGTAGTTACCTAGAGTCAGAATGCTTCAGAATCAATTTGACATCAAGTAACGATGAATCATGTGTTAGCTATGCCTCTGAGGCCACAGGATATTAAGGACTTGCCCATCATAAGAATCCAGCTGACACACAAATACTGACATTCAGACGCCTAATGTGACTCCTAATGAGCCAATGCTTTGTAAAATAACACTACAAAGCTTAGTCCATACATCAGCATCATCCCCACTGACTTGTTTTATAAAAATTATGAGGCTCCATCCTCAATCTTACACCCCATGATTTTAGATGATGTATATAATGTTCCCATGTGGCTCACGATGCAGGAGGACGTGGAATCATCCTCCTGAACAGGGCCCAAGTCTTAAAGTGTTTTGTAATCAACTTATAATTAATGGAGGTATCATTTTTATTAGATATCAGAAAAAACTCAGAACGCCTTAGATTTTCCCAGAAAAGTTTTAGAATATAATGTATTTCCGCTACAGTCTGGATGGAGCTTAACTTTGGCACCTGGCTATCAAGCTCTTATGGGAACAATATCAAATTAGAATTACCTGATGACTTATATGGTAAAATTTTCCCCTACTTTACCAATCTAAAATGGGTCCCATTTCTGCATCTTGTGCAATTTATCCTCATTTGGAAAAATCAAGGTGTCATTAGAAAACACCTACTATTACCCAATTCATGTAAAAAGGCATTAGATTATTGCCTGTGTTTATGTGGTGCAGTGAAGAATGAAGTAAACAGAAACAAAGATGAGCCTTTCAGTTTGGGGTACTCTGTAAAAGTATGGTATATATCCCATTTAATGAAAATCACTTTTCAACCCACCAGTTCAGGCTTTATTGGTGAAGATCCTTGATAACTAAGTAAAAAAAAAACAAAAAAAGGTTGAAAACCACATATGGCCTTATGACCATGGCTTCTCAATGGCCCAATCTAATCCTCACTCATTTTTGTTCTCTGATGTTTAGTCATATATGGGAAATGTTGTGATTGGTCTGAACAACCATATGATTAAATATTTATATACTTATTTTATGTTTTTAACTTATGTATAGACAAAGGTTTTATCATTTTACATAAGTCAGTGTTAGTTTATGGATTGAAATTACAATGGATTACCTCATCCCCAAGCCCACATTTTTATATGCAGTAGCTGATCAATAGTATTTATTTAGTATTTTTTATCTCTCCATGGCGCCTCTGATTACTAAAAATTTTTAATTAGGATGAGACTTCAATCCCTACAGGTGCAACTCTTAATTCCTTAATTTATTGAATACCTCACCTCATGAGCCTGGTTTTTGCACCACCTATTATAATATTATATTATCATATTACTAACTACCTTATCTCTTGCTGGCGTAAACTATTTTTCAGTAGGTTCAGCAATACTAATTTTCACATTTTCCAGTGTTATAGTTGTATTTGCTGAATGCTACTATAAGGTAAATTCATAAACCTTAGTCATTCATTTCCCTGACCTTTTTTATATCATGAGCCTAACCTTAAATTCCTAATTGATGCTTAGTTGCACCAATGAAAACCCTGGGAGTAAGTGAGAATAACTAAGAGTGATTTCATATGGGAAGGGAGTTTGTTTTTATATAGCCTGCAAAAGCCTACATCAACAAACATTACAACCCGCCTCTTAATAACCACTGTGAGTGTTCAGTACACAGTGTTCTTATTTATATTAAATAAAAACTTTATTGTGGCCATTTTTCAATTTATTCCCTTTTTCCTAGGTATCTGTCTTCATACATATTTACCATCAAATAAAGCTCATTTACTTGTGAAAACTGCAATCAACTCCAAAGCACCAATTGCAACAACCATCATATATCCTATCACATATTATTATTGAGCATAACCTCACATCAATCTGCAATCAGATGAAATATGCATCTAGAATCATCTGAGTTTTTTGTAGATTTCAAAAAAATTGCTTCTAAGAGGGCACTTGTAGCCTATAAAATAGGTTCTTTAAAAGTCCATTTAAATGAGTAGCCTTCAACATAAATGAACAATAAATATTTCCCTTTGGTGCTTCATTTCGTCAGGCCTCTAGTAACCATTTCTTCTTTCTTTCTTGTTTTATATAATAATTTAAAGTAATGAAATTATTGTGATCAATATTTGTTTGAATTGCGGATATATAGTTATCTAAAAAGGGCTCTTTTAAATTTGAGCTACAGCAATATTGAGCTTTTGATTTCATTTGGATTGCCTGAAACAACCCTTAGTCCATATCAATCCACAACTTTATCGTCATTTCCTTTTATTAACTTATTCCAGTGATGTGGCAGTAGGCGCAATTTTAACTCTACAGAACAATCAGAAGCTGGGCCTTCTTGTGGCATACTTCATCTAGACCTTATCAAGGCTGAAAGAAATTATAAAAAGTATTGTAGTGAGAGTGCCTTGCTGACAACTTAGACATATAACTTTAACTACCCTACCTATATGAGACTCACTTCACCACAATTAATAACCATGCCTCTCTTTGTTGGTTGCAACAGCTGAAGGACACAGATTATTCATTAGTGCGATAGGACTTATTACTGCAGAATTTAAAACTTAACTATCATCAATTGATCTGAGGCTTTCCAATAGAACGCTCATAGGCTATCACTAATGCCTGTCCTTACTTATCTCTAAAAAGTTTGATTGTATATTCTGATTGGCTAATTGGATACATGCGAGTTAGAGACACAAGGAACTCAGGAAAAGTTAAAAAGGATGACTATAAACACACAAATACAGGATGGGATGCTGTACAAGCAAGTTGGTGGAAATTGGTACCATTAGCGAAATTCCCTTCCCAGACTGGGATCACTATCAAAGGACACAATAATGTGGGACATAGGCTTTTATGAAGAAATACAAATTGTTATGGAAGCAATGCTATGCGTTAGAATGGTAAACCCATACAAGAGGTACTAGAAGGATGCTTGCCATGTAGGAATCATGATTGACCCATCCTGAGATTTCAACATCAATTGGTGGCACCCTCTTAATCTTTCAACATTTTTAGCATTGACTTGGTCAGTCTTTTATTGAAAGGTATTATGGCTATTGATATATTCTCCTTGATAATGACTTCCTAACAAGTAGTAGAATTCATATATGTCCAGTAGTAATTGCAAAGCCACTGCCCTATTCATTATCCATTCCATCTTCACTTAAGATGGCTGTCCTAGACTTATGCTCTTAAAGGTGGCTTACCTTCTCTTAACAGGGTTTAAATGAGATGAATTCATTGTTAAACACAAATCAAACATTTACTGCCCTTATAATCACTTGACCATTGTGATAGAAGAGTGAGTAACTGGACACTGGTGTTACCCTTCAATAAATGGGCACTACCAACCCCATGAGGTGAAACCACTGATCATATAGTGCTTAGATAGCTTATAGAGAAATATATTACTGAGTAAACAAGATGTCTCCCTTACAGGCTCTTTTGTTAGTAGTGTAGCCAACCCAAGAGGGGGTGGCCACGCGTTTCTGTTTAACAATGTCAAACCTAAATAAAAGTATAGACTCCCAATATGGTTCCTCGTCAGCAAGCCTAATCAGCCATATCAGATGGGGAAGGGGGTCATGAGGATCATTATATGGCGCAAACCTGAGGGCAAGCGTTAGAGTAGACATAATAAGATTAGAGACATTTGCAGAATGCACCAGAGGGGAGAAAAATGTTAAGTTTGACTCATCAAGGATGACCGCATTGTGAGGCAGCTAGACTTACTATTCAATCTATGATTCAGCTTGCTTTGGTAGCTCGATCATACAGAAAACTTCTAAGTTTTTGTCACCTTGGAGTATTGGAGATCAAACAATAATGACTTTGAAAGCATTGGCGCATGAGCACCCTGCGGCAAATTCAAGCTAAAAAATTTCATATCATAATTTCTTTGGGATGTCTGGCCAGGAAATTATGACATAGTACACCTTTGACTAGTCACTCCTTGGCCACGTGGATGTCTTGGAAGAGGAGGGTATTGGTGGGGGCAGTGGCCACTTTAATGGTAAGCTTATGGTAAGTGCTTTAACATGGTAATACCATGTGAGGGTGAGAATGCGCTAAGGAGCAGGAGTGGGAGACGGATAGAGGAATTTGGACCAATGGAATCAATATTTATGCACTAAAGGTTGATCATAAGTCACCAATTTGAGTTTTAAATGGGTTGGAGATGTTAAAATCAGGCAAAAAGATCTTATTGGCTAGGAGCAGAAGCAATCGGTCCACAAATCACTAACTAAGGCAATTCAACTGGGCCTTAGCACCAATCTTCTGCTGAATATATTGAAAAGATTGTGTCTGATTGGCTGAGACAGTAAGAGCAGCGCCTGCAGCAATTGAGGGAGAGGGACATAGGATCAAACCCCACTTGAAAAATTCTGCCAGATTAGTGGTGGGGCTAACTCTATAAGCCTTGATGCCCAGCCCCTATGTCTAGATCATAATCAGTATCCCTATAGGCGTAAGAAAGAGTCTAAGGCTCCAGGAAAAACCGTATTCCAGATTGGTGACCTTGATCATGTGGTGTATGAGTGATGGGTCACTGCCTTGGCCCTAAGGATCTTCCCTCTATGCCCCCTTTTCCCTTATTCTTTATTAAAAATGATAGAGTAGGTCTGTGAGGATGTTTTACAGTCCAGGGGCCTCTGTCAGTGCTCTGGGGCTCATCCCACACCTAGCCCTTATAACCATAGTTCCCCATACATGGTCAAAATCTGCCCCTACCCAGGAAACGTTAAAAAATGAATGAAGACAGATTAAGTCTAAATATGGAATGAAGATAAAAAGTCTGGTTCGCGCAATCACCCCAATTTATGATATTTGATTGACCAGTTATAAAGGATTCATGTAGAACTGGGCACATCGATTTAGAAATCATCACAAATCCATGCAATAAGAGTTAATCAATCTGATTTACTCTTTGATCTGAAACATGAGATATCTTAATTTTACATCTGATCTGAATCTGCTGAATATTCTCCCCCACCATTACTCTTCTCAGGCAAAATAATAGAGATTTATCATAGGAGCCTACACCTAGGCCTGTGCCTAAGATTCTTCCAATTCTATCTGCTTCCTACTATAAAGATAACAGGCCCTCTCTAGTGTATGGCGCAAGTTATTCACTATTTAGTTTCCTTACAAAAAACATATTTTCCTACTTTACTTTCCATGAAAACTTATCTTCCACATCATACCATTATTTTTATAGTCAATATGTCAATGAAAGCCGCCATCCATGTGATAATACCAATGTTCATGAAATGGGTGCTCTGAGGGGTGGAAGGTGAGTCAGTAGGGCGTACAGCTACCAATATGAAGGTTGCGGGTTCAATTACCATCCTTTACATATCAATTGGGGTGCCAGCTTAAGGAAGCTATTAGTGGTTAGTAGGTTTAATAACATAATAACCTTACCCATGACGTAACCATAAAAATCTGAGTCCCAATCTGGAGATGGAAAAACTTTCTACTAACAGTTAACCCTGCTCAGGTTTCATGTCAGTACTTTCTTTATATCTCAGTAATGTCTGTCCCCTGGTCAGCTTGCCTCAAATAAATAAAAGAATGGGTGCTCTGAACCGCTGATCCAATGTGACCCTGCGCCCTGGGCGAGATTATGAGTATCTGTGTTTCCAATTATAATTACCAAACCATTTTTCACACTACACCCCTGCAACCTCATTTTACAATGCTAAACATTACTAATATGGCGTGATCATCTAATATATGCCACTTTATGTTTCCAATATGTTCACAAGGATTAAACATCATCCTTGGATTTAATAAAAGTCACTGCCCTCACTGCCTCTCCTATATATAAGGTTGCACCAGTAAACCCGCGTTTGCCCCCATTGCAGCCTTCTGGCTTGTTATAAGCCTTTGGTATTTACTTGAACAGATTTACTCCTCACATAAAACTTAGATGTCCCGCTCCAGAGTCACTAGGTCAGCTGTTCCCCTAGCATTCTGGGATCTTCATTGGGTACTATAACATCCATATTGTTGCTCAGTTTTTTTAATCAGATATGACCATGAATTAATTAAAGGCCCTCAGTTTTAACGCTTTACCTTCCACTCTAGAATAGATGATGTATTAACCTACTTTGTTACTAGAAATCCCAAACCTTATTACCCTTACTTCCTCTCCCCTGATGTGGAGGAGCAAGTTTTAGTAAAAAACACTACTTTGCTTTCTGACCAGGAGAAAAAAGCAGTAATTTGTTTGAAAGGCAGGCAGCACAGCCCATTGGATAAAAGTTCATTCTTATTTGTGCTTTTGATTATACTCCCAATGCTCTCTCAGAAAAAACTCTCTTGGAAGATGAGGCCTATTTTCTGCTTTTCATCACCCTCTGCAATGGGTCACATGAGGTTACAGTGGATTCTCTACTGTACTTAGATGCAGCTAGAAACTTCATGGATCTCAGTATTGCACAAATTTTGGCCTGGAAACATATGAGGCCTCTCCAATATCATGAGCATCTTCTGCGCCTATGAAACGTCACACTTTACGGCCTAGTGCAATTCTTTGTTCATGGCTTCTGCTTCTAAGACCGCTTATCTGAAATACAGGATATTCTATTTCATGTAGAATAGTTGTATGATGGTGGTGGCGCCAATGTGTGAATATCAATTGGGACCTCAATACCCTCTCCTTTGATAACAGTGGTCTCAGTATGGGTTCCTTTAGTCAACATCCTCCCTCCAGAAACCTCTTTAGAGCTTGATCTCGCCCCCCTTAACTAACCCTCATAGAACTACCGCCATAATTCCCTTCCTTCCTCGCTCCCTACAAGGATATATTTGATATGAGGATGGCTACTAGACTTCCACCTTACTCAAAGTATGACTTGGTATTTTAATTGACGGTGTCCCTAGTAGATATAAATTTCACCCTAAACCCATACATTGAGGAGGAATATAAGGCTCTGGGAATATGGCTATATGATATGTTGAGGAAGGGATGGAGAATCAAGAAGTCTGTATCTCTTTACCTCCTCCATTGTCTTTGCCAATAAGGTGGATGGTTCCTTACATCCTGCATTGACTATGGACATATGAATAACGTTACAGTCCTGGACCCCCACCTCTTTCCCCTGGAAAAGTAAATTTCTCAAGCCATCACAAAGTCTTGAGTATTCTCTAAACTCAAATTAGTCAACGCTTTTAATCAGAAAAGTGTCAAAGAAGGGCATGGGTGGCTCACAGCCTCCAAACCAAGTGCAGGGTTTCCAGTTTAGGGTAATGCCCTTTGGTTAAAAACACACCAGCTAACTTCCAACGTCTCCTTAATGATGTTTTCATACATCTCTGTTTCTCATGCATAGTCACCTGTATTGATGACATTTTAATTTTTTGCCTATGCATGAGCAATATTCTAAGGATCTGGAAGTATTGATGGCTGCCCTCCACAGAACTGAGCTCTTTGTGAAGCCTTTCAAGTACTAATTCTTTTTTGAAGAAGTGACATTTTTAGGTGAACTTGGTCATGAAGGATAGATATGTAGTTTCCCCTGAAAAATGGAGGCTACCCAGTCATGGCCTACTTCAACCTCCCTATTAGATTTTGATGGTTGACTCAAAAATAAACCCTTTGAGAAAACTATCAGTGCTGACAGATTACTTCCATTTTTGGATCCTTTGATTCTCCCAATTCATCTGCATAATTAGATAAATCAAATTCACCTCATAACTGCTCTAATTGCATCTGAGGTGCCTGATTATTGTAGCTAATAATAGCTATGATATTATTATATTATGGCCAATTATGGGTACACTTGGGTGCAAAGTGGTCCTAAGGCATTAACTAAATTGCACCTCCTAATTTAGTACATTAATCTTAATGCACTAAGGCAGAAGTTATGTTCAATTTAATGAAATTAATAATTAAGCACTTAAATATAGAAGTCCCAATTATGGGTGTACTTAGTGCTATTGAGAGGCCTGCCAACGTCCCAAATTGGAGTGCGTCATCTTTTATGATCATATATTTTTTATTCCCCATTTATTATTAGACATCGAGTTATGATGTAGCTCTCATCAGGAAGATTTTGATATTGAGTTCAAAACCCAAAGTCGTCCCAATTATGAGAGTAAATTTGCCTCCAATTTGGCTGAAACAATTGTTATTTTTAGTCAATTCATAGGCAAAATTGACTTAGGGATTTTACATAATTATTGCCATGACCAGCAGAGGATTGGTATAATATTAATGAACTCACCTAATAGATGAGTTCGCCCAGGAGATGCCTGAGAGGTATATAATACCAGCGCCTGGCCAATTAATAAAACATCAATTAAATCAATTAATCATCATTCAATAGTTTATTAATTATTAATAACTACTGTTGCTTAGTTTATTATTTATTATCCATCTGTCATCTGTCAGATATTTGTATCTGTTGCCATTAAATTTATATTAGATAGTTGTGTGTGTTTATTCTTCCCTAAGAGAAGTACATAGTTGCCTGCCAGAGAAGTAGTCCTGATTATAGAGGAATAATTTCCTGATTTTGTACAAAGACAGAAGGTCTTGTATTTGTTGTTGCCAGTAGACTTAAGAATGGTGAGCATACTGGAGTTACTTGGCTATTATTGAGGATTATTGGAGAATCTACTTCCTGATTACAAGCAGGAGTTTCATTTGAAAAGTGAGTTTATATCCTCAATTTCACTGTTAAGTTATTTTAGCTTGAACCATCAGCTGAAAACTTAAGATTTTGGTGCTCACTACAGGGGCATCAAACACACTACAGGGATAGACACAACTACTATAATGGATTTCAATTTTCAACCATCAAAATTTGCCCAAAAATATGAAAATAACAAGACAGAAACTTATAAGGTGCATAAGATGGCCAACTACGGCCATCCTGGGGAGGTATTCATCAGCATTATCCTGATGAAGGGCCTTGAAAGCTGCCTGAACAGCCAAGCGAAAATGAACATCTTGAACGTCATGGGTATTCAAACCCAAAGAGAAAGCAAAATCAGGCCAATTCTTAAGCAGCTCGGACCAGGAACCAAGGACCTCCTCCACAAAGCTGTCAACCTGAACAAACTCTTGAGGTTGAACAGAGGTATCTTCAGCCAACAAAAGATGAATGGGGTTATAAAGATGATCATATTCAGCCCGAGTTTTGATGAGCAGTTGGCCTTAATGAGAATAGTTGGCTGACCCCAGCAGTGCACTGTAGTTTCAGGCCATTGGGAAATAGCTGAGTACAAAGAGAAACTCTGCCAGAAGATTGCCATCTCAATAAACTAGCTGGAGAAAAAAGGTTGGCTCTCTCAGATCAAAAGAGCAGCCAAAGTTGTCTGCTGTGACAGTTGTGGAAGCATGAGACCTGAGCTCATACCCTATTGATCCTTGGGTAGGATCCACAACTTGGACAACTTCCTCCTCAATGATGGTTTTGGGCTGAGTTGATGTCATGACAGTTGGTGCAGGAAAAAGCTGGCCCAACTCTGCTGCCTGGAGTGAACCCAAAAACAAATTCATATGCATGGTTTTGGGCAGATGAGTAAACTGATGCCACTGTTCAGGCTTGAGGGAAGCAACGAAATTGCAGTACACAGAGGATGAGCTGTTTTCAGACATTAAAAATGCATTCAGGAAAATTCAGGGTTTATATTCCAGTCAAGTGGGGGAAATATTAGATTTTGATGGTTGACTCAGAAATAACCCTTTTGAGAAAACCATCTGTGCTGATAGATTACTTCTATTGGTGGATCCTTTGACTCTTCCAATTTATCTGCATAATTTGATAAATCAGATTCACCTCATAACCACTCTAATTGCATCTGAGGTGCCTGATTATTGTAGCTAATAATAGCTATGATATTATTATATTATGGCTGATTATGGGTACACTTGGGTGCAAAGTGGTCCCACGGCATTAACTAAATTGCACCTCCTAAATTAGTACATTAATCTTAATGCACTAAGGCAGAAGTTGGGTTCGATTTAATGAAATCAATAATTAAGCACTTAAACATAGACATCCCAATTATGGGTGTAATTAGTGCTATTGAGAGGCCTGCTGACATCCCAAATTGGGGTGCATCATCTTTTATGATCATATATTTTATTCCCCAATTATTGTTAGATGTCAAGTTATGATGTAGCTCTCATCAGGAAGATTTTGATATTGAGTTCAAAACCCAAAGTCGTCCCAATTATGAGAGTAAAATTGCCTCCAATTTGGCTAAAACGATTGTTATTTTTAGTCAATTCATGGGCTGAATTGACTTGAGGATTTTTTATAATTATTGCCATGACCAGCAGAGGATTGGTATAATATTAATGAACTCACCTAATAGATGAGTTCGCCCAGGAGATGCCTGAGAGGTATATAATACCAGCGCCTGGCCAATTAATAAAACATCAATTAAATCAATTAATCATCATTTAATAGTTTATTGATCATTAATAACTACTGTTGCTTAGTTTATTATTTATTATCCATCTGTCATCTGTCAGATATTTGTATCTGTTGCCATTACATTTATATTAGATAGTTGTGTGTGTTTATTCTTCCCTAAGAGAAGTACATAGTTGCCTGCCAGAGAAGTAGTCCTGATTATAGAGGAATAATTTCCTGATTTTGTACAAAGACAGAAGGTCTTGTATTTGTTGTTGCCAGTAGACTTGAGAATGGTGAGCATACTGGAGTTACTTGGCTATTATTGAGGATTATTGGAGAATCTACTTCCCAATTACAAGCAGGAATTTCATTTGAAAAGTGAGTTTATATCCTCAATTTCACTGTTAAGTTATTTTAGCTTGCACCATCAGCTGAAAACTTAACACTCCCAGCTCAACTTAGGAGCTTCCTGGGAACAGTGATATCTCTTAAAAAGTTCTCCCCTGCCCCTGATCAACTGCAGCACCTTTTCAACCCTCTAACTGGGAATAACGCACCCTTTAAATGGTCTTCTGAGTACTAACAGTCATCTGAGTCCATTAAGGAAGTAATCTAATGCCCTCAGTGCTCCATCATATGGATAGTTCCAAGTCCTTCAATATGATATGTGATGCCTCATTGGTTGCTGTGAGTGAGGTGTAGTTGCAAGAGCATGAAGGGGTAAAACACCCTGTTGCCTATTCTTTTAAAAAATTCACCTACAGAGCAGGCGTGAGCCATTGATGACAAAGATCTGGTGGCTTAACCTGGTTGCTCACCCACTGATGATACCTCCTTCATGTCGTGCAACATGAGGTTACTGTGAATACTAATCACATTATCTATTGTATTACTGTAAAATCCCGAAATTAGCCCAATTAAAAGATCTTACTTACTAAGACTTATTTAGCCTTATTTTTAAATAAATCTTAAATATTAGGGCTTTTGAACGTCTTGCCTAACATGATAATCTGGAACCATCTTTATCTACTAGTGCAGAAAACCTCACATATCTCATCACTATTGTGCCCCCTCCCATATACTCTCCCTGTCCCCTATTACTATATGCTGTGAAGACCTTCCACAAGATGCTCCCCTTCTTTCCTGAGTCATAGCCACTCAACTGTGCTGCCTGGAGGGTATTGCTACGTGGGAATTTAGAAACAAATTAAAGAACTCCCATTATGCGTTAAGGATGAATATAATTTTCTAGGATAGTATTTAGTTTCTTCCTCTCTGCACACCCAGGTTATTGAGGATCATCATGTTCCTCCAGAAGTAGGCTTCCCAGTTCCAGATATATGAGGAATATTCAATAAAACCTACAATTGGTCAGGTTCCTCCATGTGATAGTCTGGCATGGGTGGAAAGCTGTGTCACATGCGCTAGTTACAAATCTGAACAAACTGGCAGAAAAGGGCTACATCATCCTTTTCAGCAGCTGAAGGCCCCTGGACTTCAGTCTCTGTAGGCTTCACTGTTGAGCTCCCCATCAATTTTTTTGATGCTTTTATGGTGGTCACCAATAGTCTCATTAAGTTCTCACTGTTCATCACCTGCCACATGACATAACTTTGGCTGAAACTGCAGCACTTTTTGTCTCTCACGTATTTTCTATTTTTGGCCTTCCAAAGAAGCTCGTGAGAAACAGGGACCCCCAGTTCACCGCCCCTTTCCAGAATACATCCTTGTACTCCTTAGTACTAAACCCCAAACTTACTGCATACCACCCTCAGTCAAAGGGCAAAATGAGAGGGTTGTCAGGTCTGGAGCAGTACCTGCGTTGTTATGCCTCCGCCTCTCAGGATTCCTGGGCCATGAATCTTCCCCAAGCATCGTTTGTGTATAAAAACGCCCCCCACCCTCCTCTGGTTTCTCTTTCTATAAGGCTAATTAATGCTATAACCCCTTTTTCCAGATTGGTCCTCTAATGTCCTCAGTGGTCCCTGCAGCAGAAGAACTTGTAACTAGCATCCATGACGTCCAAAACCTTGACTTATAGTACCTATCAAAGGCAATTGAGGACTATAAGAAGTTTGTTGACCAAAAGTGGCATCCAGTACATGACTATAGTTGGCTCCCTTGTCACGTTAGACACTCAAAATTTGAGCATGAAAGCTTCTTAAAGGAAGTTAGCTGACAACGCTAAAATCCCTTCGAGGTTGAGAAGGACTTGGGTATTAAAACTTCCATATAAACCTTCCAGTGCACTGATACACCACAATGTGTTCCACAGCTCTCAACTATCTCCTTTCAAGGAGTAGATTCACTTCACCTGAGCTCATTATTGTTGGAGACTCGCAACAGGATTAGGTGGAAGTAATCCTGGCTTCCAGAAAATTCCATCATTCAGTACAGTACCCAGTTGCATGGTAGTGATACTCTTCATATGAGGAAAACTGGGTGAGTGCAAAGAATTGTGCCAATTGTAAGAAACCGGTGGAAGTTTTCCATGTGTCCCACCATGAGGCTCCTTGACCCCTCCCCAGAAAATGTAGCCCTCCTTGCCATCAAACTTCCCTGAGAGGCACAATAGTTACGCCCTAGCTCGTGTACCCAAAGGTAGACTAAAACTTTTTTAAGAAAAAAATGTAAGTCTTGATGCCCATCTCCTCCTCATAGATCATGAGCATTACCCCTATAGGAGTAATAAAGGGCATATGGCTTCAGAAAATCCATTATCCCATATCAATGACATTGTTCATGTGGTAGATGAGCGATCAGTTACTGACTTAGTCCCTAAGGATCATCCCTTTCTGCCCCTTTGCTTCTTCTTTCTTATTGGGTATAATAGAAGGTTTTTGTAGGGAGGCGGTCCAGTCCAAAGACCTCCAGCAGTGTTATGGGGCTCATCTCACTTCTAGCTCAGAAACCCATTATTTTCTAGAAAATGGTTAAAATATGCCTCAAAACCCAGGAAACATTTAACTTCATTAAGCCAGATCAAGTCTATCTTTAATAGCCAGGATTGCAGATCACCACTATGGGTCACTTAAACCCCAAACCTACAATAATTAATTGACTAGTCATAATGGATTCATGTAGAACTGGGCACGTCAATTTAACAATATGAACATATCTGTTCAAAATTGTTTCAATCAATCTGAATTACTCTCTGATCCAAAACACTACATATTGAAATTTTAATGATCTTGTCTGAAGTTTTTTGAAGATCATTTCCTAACTATGCTCTTCCTGGACCAACCAATTAGGGTTTGTCACAGGGTCCTGGACCCAGGCCTGTGCCCAAGCTTCTGTTTGACCTTGCTCCTCCTACTATAAGATAACAGTCCTACTCTAGGGTAGGTTTCTAAACTTCTCACTAATCTAAATTCCCCACAATAAAGCTAACTATTCCTAACTTATTTTCCATAGAATTATTCTTCCACATCTTACATTTATTTTCCCCAGTCAATCCGAAAATGCATGTCTCCAACCATGAGATGATACTAAAGTTCATGAACTGGGTGCTCCAAACCTTTGATCTGGAATCACTCATTGCCTAGGCGAGCTTATGAGTATTTGTGTTTCCAACCTTAGTTGCCAATCTGGCGTGCCACTTCACACCCTTAAACCTCAATTTAAATTTTTGATCCATTTCTAGTGTGGCATAATTTATCTATTATATGCTCTATTATCATTCCAATATGTTCAGATGCAATAAGCATCAGCTGCTTGGCTTGATGGAGCTATTGCTCTCTATTCTTCTCCTACCAATGAGGGTTGCCTCAGTAAGATCTGCAGTTGCCACTATTGATGACTTTTGATTTCTTATAGGGCTTTTCATATTTGCTTGAAAATATTTAACCCTCACATAACCTTAGAACGTCCCACTCCAAAGTCACTTGGTTATCTGTGCCTCTGGCATTCTGGGCTCTTCTTTGGGTACTATCACACCCAGATTGGAAGCTCAGTCTTCTAATCAGCTGCGACCATGACAAACACCAGAGGGTGAGGTACTGAGGCTGCAGCAGCGTTGATGTAAGAGCACTTAAGCTTTGAGCGGTCCAACTGAAGCATAATTGGCAAAGGGTGCGGCTATTTATTACGCAGGCCCCAAAATGGTTGGTCATGGGCATAGAAGATTATGATGTAATTGAAATCAAGGTGAGTGTCCAAGTGGAAGGGGTGGATCTTTGCAAAGGCGCGAGGCTCTGCAAGGCGAATGGTCCCATCTGGGAGCCACAAAATGGAGTACAAGAATGGTCTCATAAGCATACAAACCATGCAGGAGCTTCAGGTAGAGTTTGGCAGGGGAAAGATGGCTGGGAAGGCTGGAAAACTGGGCCACCAGATTGGAATCTACTGGCAGCCAAGTGCGAGTATATTGTATGAGAGTAATTTAAATGAGTGGCTTCTTTGCTGTGATCATAGATTAGGCCTCATTAGAGAAGCCCATGTCAATTTTACCTCAGACCGGAAATAAATAATACTGGAGGGCTTGAACTCTTCCTGAACCATCTTGGTGATGGCTGCACTCACGTATGTGATGAGGTTCCCATATCTGACCTAAAGGAAAAGGCACAGATTGCTCCAGGGGAGCACTAGGGGGCTTCTAAGTACCTCGTGGGAGCACGCAAGGTGGTGTGCTAGATCCAGAGGTGGACAAAGAAAGCGGAGGGATTTAGGGCTAGTGGAGTCAGCCTGGGCGCGCTTTGGAAATGGCTAGAAAATTCCAAGAAGCAGCGCACCACCACCTTACATGGGGCCAGGCATCAAACTTGATGCATTTGTTATTATAGTATCGGAATGGCAACAGGTTGTTGTATATAAAAACTTACAAAGTCAAGCTTACTCTATAAATTAACTGAAGCAAAAAAGTGATTCCCTTATAGGCTCTATATGGAAGAGAACATCAGTTACTAAGTAGTGTGAACCCTTTGTTAAAAATCAATGTGACAAACAATGCTAAAATTACCCGTGTATGCAATGGATAATAAATAAAACTTTTTAAGAAATTGCCATAGAAGCCATAGTATCAACCGCTACTAGAGACTTCTTAAATCAATGCATGTGTTGAAAAAGCGGTCACTGAATAGGTTCACTAGAGTTTATTCCTTAAGTTTTAACACTTCCTGTATAATGACAGGAAGCATGAATCTGAGTCATTAACGGTTTAAGAAAAACTCAACTTTTGTTTACTTAAACTGTTTAGGCACTTCTGGCCTACAAATATCTAAAACAATTACTTGTAAAATATAGTAAACCTAGGAGCAAGATAATTTTATTAAGGTTATAATCTAAAAATATAGATCACTTATGGCAATTTAATGCCCAACTATTAGAATCATCAACATTGGTCGCTAAGAAATCTTTACTACTATTCATTAACCTGCAGCAATCAACGTGCTATTGTTTAAACTTCTTTTTTTTAGTACTAGATGGCTATTGTTAAAACTTCCATCAGCTCAAATTGCATAGTGGTGGCAATCGCACCCTTGAGTCTGGTAAACTAAATCTACTGGGGTCATCCCCAATAATTCATGTCTAATCATCATATTAAACATAATTGTTAATATGGAGCTCCATCCTCAAGAGCCTAAAAGTTATCTGCATAGCTTTAAATGATTGTATACTAAGCCAAAGCTTCCTCCTTGGAAGCCTAAAAGTCATCAACACTAATGAATCATATATAGGGGATCATCCCCTGATAAATCATTAGTATCAGAAAAGGTTGGAAAATTTTACTTGGTTAAAATCCCAATAGCATAGTGCCTTTACTCCCTATCTTTCAGATAGGTGACTTTGTTTAGTTTTATCATAATCAACCTGGAGGGTGACCAAACAAGCTAGGCATCTTCTGGTCTGAGCTTTACTACAATATTCATAAGGCAGGACCTCAGTATGCAATAGCTAATGTGTTACAGGGCGCTGTGGTAAACTGAGTCAATGAGTGGTTCCTACTTTTCTATATCCCATGCGACAGGATATTGAGGGGTCACTGTGAGAGATTAAGTCAATTGTCAATTTGAACCATTTACTTCTAAATCAAATGCTCATAAATCAAAAATCAAGCAACCCCTCCCTTTGAGTGAAAATTAGATTGGTGTAGAATTATAATGTTCTATTAGGGATTGTCACATTAAATTATTAATCTAACGCCATCTATTGATAAATCAAATGGACTGACTTCCAAATTCCAGGTGGAGAAATCTGGAATCTCTAGAAAATTCACAGACAAACCTCAGAGCAAAGTCAACAGAGAGATTAATGAGCAGCCTTCAATATGGAAGGAAACTGATGATATTGATTAGAGAAGTAAATTATCTTTTTAGTACTAAGTTCACTCTATACCTATTATTGAATAGCTTTAGTCAAATAGAAAGTTCTGATTCTAATACACTGATCATTTTTCATATTTTTGTTATGTTTTTTGATAACTAATATATTTGTATTAAATTGCCAGTATTAACCACAGATAATATCTTGTTCAGATCCCTTCTCAATACAAAAAGTAGTGTATGCATTATAATCAGAGAATCCATATCTCTTAGACATCATGAGAACATATTGATTCTCCAGTTCAGACTTCTACAAGGACCCAGAACTATTCTTTGCTGTCTTGACAATTATACAAAGCAAAAAGGTGTATCTATGAAAATAGGTATTATAATATGATGTACAACCTCTGCTTAATGTGCATATTTTTATAAGCACCCTTTTTTAAGATAATTTGTAATTCTGATATTCTATGTGCAACATTTACAAGTATAAGATTTCTTTGTTGATTATGTAAGAAACCATATACTACTTTTAAGTAAGTATATATTAAGAAAAAAGAGGAGTGGATAGCATAGTGGGGTGGTTCCTGCTCCACTCTGGGTTGGTTTTTGATTGAAACAGGTTTAAAACCAGCCCAGGGTAAAAAACTTAGCGTGGTATATTTGTCCCAAGGTTGACCTTCCTTTTTTACTTTTACATATTAAGAAAAAAATGAAAGATGATGTGTATAATGCCAGAAAAGCAATTGAAAAGTATGAAAAAGTTCTTGAAAAGTAAAATTTTATTATTAAAAAATAATAAATCCAGTCTTTATTTTTTTAAAAAAATTATGACATGAGTATGTTGCTAATGTGAAAGAAAAAGCAAAAAAAGTTGAATTGATAGGAATATTTTAGATTCTAATAAAACTTGTTATATATTCTATATAAATTGACAAGATGTCTCCTTGGGTGAGGGAGAGCCTATATAAACTTCCTCTTGACAACAAAAACTATAATCTTTGGTTTGTGTATTAAAGGCAAACACTTACTATCTTTGTCTCATATAACATCTCAGTTTAACTTGACTAATATCCAGATAAAAATAGTACTACACAGTCTTCAGCTCAAAGGGGAGATACATCAATCATTATATAATGAGATAAAAGTGTTTCTGGAAATGAACTCACGCCCATATGTTAGTAGTAAACAATCCATCAAATAGTCACTCTATTATTTGCTAGCTAGATATATCATAGTCTATTTGATTAAAATAGAAATATAATATCTAGCTTATACTAGACGTTGCCCAGTTAGTATTATCTGTTAGTTAACATATATATTGTAAGCTAATTACCTATGATTTACGGCTATAACACATTAAGAAATCATATACAAATCAATGGATTATTATAATCAAGTTTTTATAACAATGTATGTACTTTACCTATTTGATATTACAGTACTAACCTAAGTGAAGGTTTAAAGTTATACCTTTATCTTAGCACTATAATGCAACACTAAAGTGTTCATTGCAAAATTTATATTCCCAGCCTAAATGTTTTTTTCTTTAATGCAGACTATGTTATAACTAAAATTGATGCTAATATGTCTTAGCAGTGTCCCATGTGCCCTTTTTTATAAAAATGATTCACTTGTTAATGCATTATTATATAATTTTAGCTTTAGGGCAAAAGCAACAACATGAAGAAATAGTAAAGCTTGGGTGGGAAAAGGGCACTAAAAGACTTAAGATTAATCTTATATATTAACAAAAAATGATGCTATTTTGAAAACATAAATTATTGTACACTTCCAAGAGTTAAGAGCAATAATAAAACTTAAGTCCCAATTTAAACAATTAAAATTATTTTGTAAGAAAATTTACCTTTTTTGTTGTTCCCCATTTTTTACATTAGGCTAATTTCCAAAAAAAACAAGTATAATTAACATATTTTACTTCATTTAATTTAAATTGTGGCATGTGAAGCTGCCTTCTAATTTTGGTTAACTACACCACTTAATTGATGGATTCAATAAAATGGAATCTAAAGCATTGTAGCCTGTGTAATACTATTAACATGTTGACTGCTAACCATGAGATAACTCATAATTGTCAATCAAGGTGTAAAAAATCATCACAAACAATAAGGGTATTTTTTTGCTTGCTGATTTGAATAAACTTTGTATGTTTATATTTCAATTTCAGTTCAGTTATTAATAAATTTACTGTCATGTAAGACAAACTTGGTTTATTTTTTGTTTTCATCCCAAAGGCTATATTTTCATATTTACACTTATATACTACAAATTTCATTGTAACTGCACAAATAGAAAGTAAACAAACTATGAAATATCTCATAGATGGCGTCCTAGGCAATAATGCCATCTACAAATTATCTCATAGTTGACAGTCAACTTGTTAATTCTCATCATATTGTCATTTTTGTTTATGGCAGCCAATATTATGGCATCAATTGAGTATCTTTCCTGGCACTATCTTGCAAAAATCACAACCTTTTCATAGCTTCTTGCTCCTAACTGATTTTTTGTGCTTTTTCCATCCTCCTCAAACTCCCCTGGTGCAAGGTTTTGCCCCTATAGGGTCTTCCCATCCTATTTTATCAGGGTGGTTTCCTTAACAATCCAGATGATACCTGGCATTGCAGAAAGGCTCCTGCCACTCATAGTAACTAGATGGCTTTCTTTTTTGTTGCCTCCTCAAATACAACCCCCATTTTATATATCCCCCAGTTTGATTTAATATGGTTGCTGCATTAGAGGCTTTTGTGGCTCCTTTGCGGTTTTCTTAGTGGGATCCTGAGTAGTTCCACTTTTTCCTCACTATGTAACAGGGTCACGTTAACTCTATACCTACCTGGATAAACCAAATCCCAAACTTCCTTTTTGAGATCATTGAAGGAAACCCTAATTTTCCAGCCTAAACGAATTTTAGATGCTATAGATCCTTTTTTTGCTGGGATGATCCCCTCTCTACTTTGAATACCGTTTGTGAAATGTTATGGTTATATGTGTAATGGGAGTAAATCTGGCTACAAGTTCCTATATAACAGGTGGTATTTTAGTTAGAACAACGCATAAATTTGGAACATGGTGTTTTACTAACTAAAAAAGATCAATGGTAGAGGAAAAAATTGAAAAAGTTAGAAACTTAAATAAGGGATCACTTAGTTTTGGGGGAGTCTCTTTTACCAGGTCATCAAGGGGATAACCAAACATGAATTGAAAAATATTATAGAAGATAGTTAATGCTCACTTGCTGCCATTATTTAGAAAAATTCAAATAATTAAGCCTTTAAATTAGCTCTATCAATAGGTCCAACATATAAAAATTCTAAGCTTTGCCAAGTTTCCAGAAAAGGTTTTCTTTTATGTTTTACCCATGTGATACTATTATTATATATTGCAAATGCACAATTTAGCCCAATTGTAAAATAACCCTCTATAAATTGATGCCTTGTTGGTCAACAGAAGTTGCCTACTTGTAAAGTTTGGTAAAGCACAATGGGCATGGCAGGAACAACAGAAGAGTGCGTAGCAGATACAGCAGGCGTGGTAGGCACAATGGATTGGAAGGCACAACAGAGGTTGGTGAAGCGGACACAATGGAGAGGCATGCAGGAATCCTGATAGGTATTTAGTGATTAGGCAACAAAAGTTAAACTTGGTTTAATGTAACAGGGTAAAGTCTGGTGAAAGAACCAAAAACTATCAGGTAGGGCATAGGCCAAAACAACACTAAAAATTGGGGACCATGGTGTTTTCACTAGAAAAAAAACTCAATGATAGGGGAAAATTGAAAAAAATAGAAAATCAATTTAAAGATCTCTTATTCTGGGGGAATCCATATACCAAGGCGTTGAGATGATAACTAATATATGAATTGAGAAACTTGAATTGAGATGCTCTTGATGCTCACTTAATGATATCATGTATAAACCCTAAAAACTAATAAACAACCAGTTTAGCATAATTGATAGGTCCAACATATGAAAATTGGAGTTTTGTCAAACTCTTGGAAAGAGGTACTCTTTTATATCATGACTGTGAATGATATGAATGATTCATACATTACAAATGCACAACTTAACCTGAACATGAAAAATATGTTTCATATTGCGGTTGGATGAACTAGCTTTGGTATTTAGTGGTGTGAAAGTCACTAATAAGTTACCAGTGCCTCACTCCCTGAGTCAGATAAACAGAAAAGGTATTTCTTTGTTTCTCTACCCAAATTGAGTGGGGATGATGTGCTTACCATGCCTTCCTTGCCACTGCTGGAAACGCCACCTCTCCTGGTTGTAGTGCTGATAATTTTCATTTGTGTTTCCCTTTTCATAGCCCATCTCATTTGTCCCTCTCCCTTTCTTAACTGCTATGCAGCACCCATTATCTTCTCATAATTTTGCCTGCTTTAGTGCTTTAATGTAATGAAATCCTCTTACTTGTGAAGGGTAGTATCACAAACTGCTCATAAATTTAGACCAAAAAGGCCAAAGCAACAACTTGGAAATTATAGTAAAAGTGAGTGAGAAAGGGGGATTTTATACAAAAATTGACATATTACTGATTAATGAAAAAGGTGGTGTTGAGAAAGTTAGGATTATTTTGAGATTCTAAGAAATTTTGAGGGCTTTGACTAAAACTTAGCACTCAATTGAAATCATTGGAATTAGTTTTAAAAGTGGTTGCTCATTTTTTGTTGTTCACCACATTATATAATAGACTGAATTATAATAAACAGATCTCTCTAATGTTACTTTTATTAACATAATTTACATAATGGCACTCAGAGTTTTCCTTTTACTTTGAGTTACTATGAGTCAATTTGATGAGCTTAATAAAAAAGAGAATTAAACCCTTCTGTGTGCCATGTAATCTGTTTTTTGCCACATGGGCGTTTTTATGGCAGTCAATAATGCATCATCCAATGATGATTTTTCCCTGACACCACCCTAAAACTTTTAACTCTTAGTGTTTGATAGATGGTATTAATATAAGAGTGTTTATATTTTATTCCCTAATCATATTGTATAAAAAATTTGCCATGTTAAGTTTCATATATACAGAAATTTAATTTCATAGTGCAAAAAATAGATACCTCTGTCATATAGCTTCTTAAGTAATATCTAACCTATCCATATAGACATAATGTACTTTTTTCAAAAGATTTTTAGCTAGATTCTCTTTCTTGAGTTTTAAAAATCCGCAAAAATTGTCATTTTGATTTATTATAACAGAGGAAGTACTTTAAACCTCTTTTAAAACCCAACTTGATTGTGTGCGCAACTATGGTCTCATTAAAAGCTTTATAGAATAGTATCTAAACTCATAGTTGTTTATCTAGATGTCTTAAATGATAAATTACTCTTCACATATTAACAATTTGAAAATTCATCCCATATACTTTTTTTCAAATTTTATAATAATACATCCAATATTTTGAGTGATGTCATGATTTACAACTACTACTTGTAACAAATGATTTCATTTATGTATGGCTTCTCTAATGTCAGGATCTAAGGGAATTTGTATACATTATTAGTTGGAATTTAATTATATATTTAGGAAATTTTGATAAATTATAAAGTCTCTGTTTTTTTAGAATTTTGGGTTCACAATCCATCCTAGAAATGTAATAATTAACTAGGTCAGTGGCTCACAAACTTAATTAGCCAATGGTCCCCTTCTTATTGCATCATTTCATTAATGGACCCCCAAGTAAACAAACTCTACATAACTACATGATAGCATTTTGTAATTAAAAATTAACTTTGATGACTTGAAAGATAAATGGTGTCATAAAATAAAGTATATGTTGAATGGTTAACTGGACCTAAATTTTTGGGTAATTTGTTAGGGAAAATAATATTAGCTGATTCTAATTTTGAAATGTATCATATCAAAATTATCAGTGATTATGGACCAAAAATATCCTAAGTATATCCAAAACTTGGGATCTGCGTCCTAGCAATTCCACTTAATAATATTCAACTATAATGACGTGAACCTGGGGGCTTTGTTGGTTAAGTTGGACTTAAGAATAGTCAGCTTAATGATCTGGGCTAAGGGCTTTGTTGGTCTATGCTAAAATTAGTTTTTAATGTCAATCAAGTTTTCAATCAAATTAATTGCTAATTAGTGGTATGAATTGCCCTGGTATGTGCTACCAATTGCCTGAGAGGAGCAATGGTTCAGCTATTTGCAGATGCATCAGAAACGCTGTCTTAATATGTTTGTCAGTTTGACACTGACCCTGAGGCCGTGTGAGTTACCCCAGAGTCTTTTTTTAGTACTAGATGGTTACCCCAGAGTCTTAAGGATTGTAGACCCTTAGACAAATTTATTGTGTTTTCACTGGCTAAGTGCCACTGAGAAATGAGGCATCATGGGTAAGATGTGGTTAACATTGAACCCTATAAATTATCTCCAAGTTTATACTAATAGAACACAATTGTTTATCACTAAAAATTAGTAGTTTAATATACAAGATTTTTGTATTTAATACTTTTTTGTTGTATTTTGTTGAGGAATTACTTGGGATCAGAAGGATCAGGGCAGAAATCCATTGTTCAAGTAAATGATAGAAGAATAAATCTTTGAAGTGACATTTCCAAGGAGGTTATACCTTGATTATTGTCACAGTCTGGTCTATTGTCTTCATACAATAAGTGCTCAAAACTCCAACTTATCCTCAAAAAAGAACCAGCCCATCTGAAATAGGCCAAAACTTCAATAGGATAGATAAAGCATATTGATATTTAGAGTAAAATCAATGTAATCATTTTAAAACAGTAATTTTAATAGTGGTCCATACAGTCCCAAAAAAATTTAATCTGTCAGAGACCTCTTCAGTGGCTCCATGGACCCCTGAGGGTCAGTTAAAACAACTTTAAGAATGACTAACTAGGCTTTCCATGCCTCAAAAATTTCATAATTTTAACTTTTTTTGTTTTGCTTTAGAGTTGGGATGGCAATTTTAATGCTCCCAGTTTGAAATTCAAACTGCTGTGTCACCTCATTTAGTAAACTTACTGATTGCTTGAATATAGGATTTATTATCCTGATTTAAATTTGTAATCAAATATAAGTTTTCATTCATGCTGACTACAACTATTAAACCCCTTGACGCTGTTGCTATTATCATCAAATTATAAGCAAACCCTAGATAGGACTTATAAGGCAAAAGAGGGCAGTTTGGCAACTGCATTTCATCCTAGTGGACCATCATTGAGTTATGTGCATTGCCTTGGTATTTCTTGTCAGATGTAACTGATGAGTTTCTCAAGCTGAAACCACTACTCAGAAAAATACTAACTTAAGCTGGAAGAGAGTTGCCTCAATCAATTGGCAAAATAAGTAAGTTTCAATTTATTACAAAAATCCCTCTTGAAAAGCATTTGCAGCCCACCATCTGATAACCCAAAGGCTAAGGTATGGTGCAGCAGCAGTCTCTACCTGTCCTCTGTCACTTGGGTAGAAAAGGGGATCATGCTCTTACTGGCAATGCACTCTTACTGGCACCTATTCAGTGTCCATCAACACCAGGTCAAAGTGCAGGGCCACTGCATGCCCAAACTGGCTTCTGTTTCCTGCAGTTTTGTGGGGAATGAAAGGGCAATTTGCCATTGTCAATGTGATCAATGGTGTTGAAGGGTTTCTTTGCAGCCAAATATCTTTTTTGATAAATAAACTTGTAAACTAGTGCCAAGATCTAGATAAATAAATATTTGAAGCAAATTGGTCAGTTTGTTAGGATTTTTGGGTGCGCATAAATGTGAGAGAATTCTGACTTGAAAAGGTTAAAATGGAGGCCATGGAATTACATACAAACCAACATGGGTATAATTATTGATTTTTAGGCATGAAGGCCTAAACAATTATCACATTGCTAGGACAAATTTGAGAGTCTAAATTAAATCTTTATTATTTTTAAAATAAATTATAATTTTATAAGGTTCATCAAGTCAAAATATTGGAATTCAACCACCAATCCCTATCATTTCAATTTTATAGGGATTAGTGGACAAAATATCATTTTGTTACATCAGGTGTCAACCTGGTGGGATAAAACCCATAATTAATATAAGATCTTCTTAAATTTTAGTACTTAAATATCCCACCATTTGTTTATGGTGACATTCTTTGGCATGATTTTTTGCCGATGTAGTATTTAAGTACTTGGGTTTTTGAGCGTTACACTATTTGATTATACATAAACTTCAATCTCATAAATTAAAATATAATCAACAAAAACTTAACTTTTATTATATCTGATATAGCTCTTTAAAAATCTTCTTAGCTGTTATTTATCATTTATATCTCCTTTAAAAATATTTTGTATTAAATAGCATAGATAATGAAAAGTATTACTATTATAAATTTATCTGAACTAGAAATAGTACTGTTTATTTCTAAAGTCTATATGTGTCCTCTTATTTAAAAAAACTTCAATACTTATGTGTGAAAATTATTCAGCTTAACCTTGTAATAGTATCTAGGTATTGTGATATTGGTATTCAGAAGTTATATTGAACTTGTATCTCTCAGCTACTAATATGATTGCTGAACTTAGTTATAATAATGCTTATGCTTTAACCACTGCAAATCAAAACTTATAGATAAGTAGTCTATAGTTATGCTGCAACTATTGCTATCTTTAAAATGGTATTAAATAGCTTAGCTTAAAGGCTATACTGTAGAAGACAGCCTTTCAAATATAAAATATATAAAAATTTGAAACTATAAAAAGAAAATGTACAAACATATGAGGCTAATTAGCCTATAGTTTACTTTACTTGCTGTTTTGTATCAAGTACTATTTGTTATTCTAGAGATAGAAACCATATGTACTTTAGTTTTTAAGCTTGCCTTTATCCTAAAATTTTTAAAGACATGTGTTGGAATCCTGGCAATATGTTGCTTGCAGGTGCTTAGGCATAGGATCTCAACAATATCACAGATGTATGTGTACTAAAACTCTCAACAGCTGTTTAAGGTTTTGGGGTAGAAAATAGACCACAAATAGATCTTATTATTAATGATTTAAAACTGGGTATACAAGTGATACTTTATTAAGATAACACATGAAGTATTTAAGGTACTCATAGGCTAAAAACAAGTGAAGCAAGAGAATTTGGAATAAGCAGAGGGTGGCTCAATTTGTACAAATGATGATTAAACCTATCAAAACTCTCAAAAGATATCACTTTGATAGGGCTTAATTTTCAGTGTTTGTCAACAGCAGGGATGACAATTCCATATGGTAATGACTTAGTATACTTTATTAATACGCCATCTTTAGTTTCCATTTCAGCCAACTACAGGTTTGCCTGGTTTTTGAATGGCAGGTAAATTATTTTTATCTAAGAACCCCCATCAGGTCTATAAATGGGGTTATTTTCTCTCAAGGGCTTGCATAAATTAATGTTAGTGCATTAGCAAACTTTAAAGTCAGTTCACCTATTCCACTGATGGTTAGAGTTAAAGTATTAACTCAAAAAAGCTAACCTACCAAGAGTTAGAGGTAAAATTATTAGTCCTATCCAAACTATTCCGCTGAAATTCAGTCTTATAATTACTAATATTATTAAACTACTTTATACTGGGACATTCTTCTCCAGTAATCAAACCTTCAATTGTCTGAAACCATGTATCATCCATAGATTTTATTGTAGTAATAGTAGTTTCAAAAAAAAGAGTTGGTACAAGCTTTATATTCAGGGGCCTAAAATGAAACAACATCATAATTAAAAATTTCTATCATTTCTGCTGCTTTAGTAGACCTAATGAGACATGATGGTAAGGTAAGGAGGGTTGTGTGTCACCTTCAGGTCCTAACCATGAAGCTAGGGTACCGTGTAAGGGTGGAAAAGTTCATAATTAAGTTTTTATATGGGTAGGGAATTACTGAATCTATAAGTTTAACTCATCATAAAATTTTGCAGTTTTTAAGGCTTCTTTATAGTTTATGAGGTTTAATCCCACATAGATTAAAATTTAAACTGAGAGAGTCTTTTATTAGTGCAATAGGTAATTTTAGCCTTTATTATACAGTGAGATGCCGGCCACAACTTTGATGGAATGAGGTGTAAAGAAGGCCAGGTTGGTAATTTTAAAACTTAAATTATAAAACCTTATAATTTAAGAGACATGGAATATCCTTTCTCAAAGGGGACTAGCGTTGTGGAAGGCGCATCAGATGGGTGCACTAGTGGAAGTGATAGATGAATCCTCAGCAAGTTTTTAAGGTGTAAAGCTTAGATTTTCTGCTTTTAATATTCTTTGATATGGAGCATTGTCAATTTTTAGTCACAAAGAATATAGTCCAATCAATCTTAAGACCTTCTAAAACAGGGTTTTCATTCATATCAACCAATGTGGGGCTGACCAGAGGGTTTGATCTAAAATTAAGACAGTTACAATTGGTAAGTGAGAAGTTTGTTTGAGAAAATTAGATTTTTAAAAAATTAATCTAGGGTAGGGGAGGATACCACAGTGGTAGAATATGGACTCACTACCACTGCCTCCTCAAGTTCAATTCCAGTACATGGACTTTGGGTAGGGGATGACTATAACTGTGTTGGCATTGTGCACCAATGCCCTGACCTGAGATAGCAAATAGCAAGGCAGCCTATGGAGTTTCTGGCCTATCATACACCATGCATGGAGGTTTTCCAGGTTTTATCCTCCTTTACCATTTTCTTCAATTCCCTTAATCAGTGCAGTATTGCCCTCAGGTTGGCCCACCTCATAAAACTTAAAAATTAGTCTAGGGTTGAGGGGAAAAAGTTTTTGGGTGGGTAAGTTATTTACAGTATTATAATTGTTTGAAACCTGATTGGTGAAACTAAATTAGTTGAATTATTTGGAGTGAATAAGAAAAAGACATACCTCATTAGAAATTGGTTTTCTGTCTGATGGGAGGGTCAATGGCAGGTGCCTTGATGCTTGTCATGCCAACATCAGATGAGCACTTCTTAGAGCGGTCTAGTTGGAAGAAACTAATTAGATGGTACGGCCAACATTGATCAGGCCTAGAATAGGTGATCAAGAGCAGAGACCAAAGCATTGCAGGAAGGATTGGCTAGGTGGGAATCATGAAAATTTGATTTGATTTTTGCATAAACCAGGGTTCAGCATGGTGGTATACCCCCTTTGGGAACACAAGATAGAGTAATAATTCTGAGCCATATAGGCTGATCTATTTACCAGCTATTAGTATATCACTGCATTGGAAGATGGATAGAAAGGCCACTAAAGTGGGTGATAAGCATGTCATTGAAAGGCAAACCTGTAGAAGTGTTAGGAATTGAGGTCTCCTTGTAGACCAGCCACAATTTAGCTGCATTAGCAGCATTGTCTTTGCAGGAGAAGCTAAGGTTAAAGTAGACCATGTGATGGCAGAAGTTAATGAAACTGAAGGTTATAAGGCCTAGACTATATATATGATGACCACATCTACATATGGTTAGAGCTTTCCATACTTGACCAGTAGACTGTAGCACATGTGTTGCAGAGGAGATAAATAGGTCTTAAGGTTTGCTAGATTATGTCACATAGTGGTTAAGGTTGCAAGAGGGAACAAATTAGTTTGATGAAGTATAAATATAATGTATACTAAAGATACATTATTACATTTGTTTGTGTTAAAAGCAAAAGATCCATTACATAAGGATATGCAGCTTAATTATATAAGATTTATTCAAATTAAGCTAAAATCAGCATAAAGATAAATGAACTAAAGTTATAGTATATAAATATACTTTTCTTAGTTTTTAGTTTATAGATAGCATAAACTAAAATTTTAGAATTTTCTTAAAAGATAAAAGCTGGCAAGGTCACAAATGTGAAAGTTATCAAATTGTTAAAATTATTTTGGGAAGGCTTTCTACTATAACATAATTCTAGCACAACAGCATAATCTTATGTTTATTAAAATTTATACTAGATCAAAAGTATATTATGTGTAGAAATCTCAATAAGGAAGTTTACTTTTATGTACAACAAATAATACAAATATTTATTGTCATGGTTAAATGATATCATAGTGGGGACCAACCCCAAGGATAAGGCTGGGCACCAGGAGGCCCAGAAGGTAAAGCTTCAGGCCCTCCCTGACCTCAGACACACACTAGACCAACGCTGGGTACAAGCTAAATATGCTCAGGTTGGTACTAGTGAGGTGCCTAACGCCCAGCCCCTTACATCAGCCCAGGCATTAAAATGGACAGTTTACACAATTAACGCAGATGGTTTGATTCATTTAATTGAGGAATGGGGTTTTAAAAACCATTCCATTTATAAAATCACATATTTGGGTCAAATCCAACTTTAATTGATTATATGAGTAAAGTTGGTTTTGGCATATTCTACCAATTTGGATGGTAGTGTTTGCCTATTAGTGGGTTTGTGCTTGGGCCCACTTCAGTGAACCCCATGTTTCCCCAATATAGTTTAATTCAGTTTCCCATGACCAACACTCCTTGTTGGTCAACTTTCCTAATAAACATTTTTCCCATTTTATGTTTTATTTTATGATATTTTGAATGCTCCTGTGTGCAAACCTCTTTGAGGAGGTCTCAAGCTCCATTAACCTTGCCATTTTAAATACACTCAAGCTATCCCCTAGTGCACCGTTGATTTGCCCGGGTTCCCTCCAACCTGGGTTGCTTACCCCCTTCCCCTTTGTGCACCGCGTTGCTTTTGGTGGGTTATTTATTATAAAACTCACACTTCTCTGCCTAAGTTGTTATTGCTCCAGCACCCTCTGCTGGGCTCTAATAACTTTTGGACTAATGGCTAGTTCCCTGGCATTGGTCTTGTGCACCGTGCACTACCACACTGGGAACAGGAGAGTTATAGACACTCTTCTTACATTTATAGCTAGTTGCTAAGCCCAAAAAACTTACTTTGCTTTTATATTCTGACCAAATTTAGTAAAAAATTATCCATCTGATAACTTTTATGCCTATTGCTTTACCTTGGATTTTCAAAAGTAACATTCAACTTTAAATGCAATTTATAAATATAATTTTTTGATAAATTTAGGACATACTGTACCAATTAACTTGAAAGAAAAGATAAATAATGCAATTGTTAAAAAGCTTTCATGCTTTAGCATCTAGGAATTCCTAAACTCATATTACTATATGCTAGACTAGTTGACAATTTTGTACACCTCTAATATGGCCACTTGTCTTTAAGTTAAATTTTTAAATTTTGAATTCAACCAGGGTAGCAACTTTGTAAGGCTTAATTTATCTATAACCTCACCCATTGCCAATTTTATACATTTTATAATAAATTTCTTCTTATATTCTACCTAGCACATTATTATTAGTAAGGCTTTGACAGAAAGCATTGCATCAACTAAATCCTCCAAAGTAATATTGATGTTTTCATGCACCTAAGGGCCATATGTATGTGGGAGTGCTAAAAATGTTTATATGCCCTTTTTAGAAGTTTTGCACTTTTTATTTTATCATACCTAATAATTTAAAAAATATTTGATTTTAGATTTTATTCAAATAAATTAGACAAGCATTTGTTAAAAATGTTATGATCACATAACTTGTAGATTCTACCTGCTAGAGAATGAAAGCTTCTGCATTGAAAATTATAATTAGTTGTACAAACTCTTAAGGCATAAAGTTTCTTATACAAAGTTTAGCATAAAAATAACTGACAACTGTATCTTGATATTTTCTTACACCATTCACCCTTGAAAATTGACAAGAATATATATATATTGCAGTCCTAGATTTTGAATGCATTGCAAAGCATTTAAACTCTAGTTGGGCCAAACCCAATTTCATATGAATGGTAACTTCATATAAAACTTATTATTAAATATAAAGCCAGTTCAATCACTGCCATTAATTGTAAATCCTGATGAAACTCTAAAAAATCTTGATAAAGGTCATATAAATTCTTCTCAAACTTATTTATAAATTTTCCTATAGGACAGATAGCTCAATAGGCGAGTTATCTTACTATCACCATATTAATGAAAGTTGAACTTTGCCTACTCTTTTCTAAATGATTCTTTAAACTTTTTAGTACCATCTAAAAATAATGGAATCTAAAGTTTGATAGACAAAGGTAATTATCTTATTATTGATCCCTTAATTAGATACCTTGATTACATATCTTTGTTTTCATCTTAAAATTAGATACAACTGCACACACAAGCACTTTTCATTTGTTTAAGATGTTATGAAAATCTTTTTGCGTACATTATAATTTTCTTAGTTAAAACTATAGAAGGGTTTAAACTAATAGAGATAAAACTAAAAAAGAGCAGTACAAGTTAATTTAAAGTACTATGAAGCTCAATAATTTAAAGCCAACTATTTCTAGTTTCAGATCAACTAATTGTCCTTAAGTCTGTATGCTATGCTGTATCTGTATGCTGCTTGCCACTAACAGGAGGACTCTGAGACAACCCTCACACCACTAGTTCCCATCAGGCTTTTCACCATTAGCCGGTAAACTAAGCCGCTAAGTACTTTATGCCATACCCAAGCTTAACTTGGCAAGTGGCACAACTCTCTTATAAAGCAATGATTGGTAGAAAAAAGTCATCAATAAGAAAATAACAAGCAACGCGATGGGAATTCACCCTACATCAATAAACTATGAATGAGACTCATGAAAAGATTACAAAAATTCTAAAAGAGGCAAACTACCAAATTAACCTCCAAGAGGTCAAGCCAACAACTCGCTTAACTCTGTCAGAATAAAACAAAAACTACGTTCTAAATTTAGAAATAAGAAAAATGTGGTTGCATTACATATTGTAAACTATTAACCCAAAGCATCGTGTTGCTACTAAACAGATCTTGCATGAAACTCCATGCCGATTTAAAAAACAACTAGCAGTAAAATTCTTACAATCGAAATAAAATTTGCTAGAAATTATAATTGGCTTGTTCATAAATGCTTGGAATTTGAAGATTCTAGCCTGAACAGTCTAACTCACACCAAATAAAATGTTTTAATGTAGAACCTGGATAAAAACGCGAAGTGTATATCTATATCTCCTAAAACCTTCAATTCGTCTATTTAAAAGTTCCAGATAAAAGTCACTAAAATTTAGCTAAAAATAACAGACGGTTATCTTTGCAGCTTAAAAATTAGTTTTAAATTGGAGATGCAACTACATAAGCCCTGATGTCACAAGCATACAGGGCAATTAATAATAGAATTATGTAGGTTTAAAAGATAAGCCTTCTTAATAAGGTTAAGAAATAGTAAAAAGAAATCAATGTCAGAAAGCTAACAAGAGAACGAGAAAGTATAAACTCTAGGCAAATTGTATTAATTTATGTCATATAATTAGTATTCAACTATAAAAGCTCTCAATTTTTTCTATGTTCTATCCCTTAATCATATGCATCTCTTCCATGATCCTAAAAAGTCAGATTATAGAAAAAATAGTCTTACGCTAATAATACAAATGTGGTCTAAATCACGGAAGTATTCATTGTAGTCTAAGGCATATCTAAAACAGAAAGTTACAAGAGAAACCTATAGCTTTTACCCAACGACAAACTCATCAGGAATGGCAAACCCAACATAATCAGGAATGTATCCATTAGATTTTGGAGTTTTCTTTAAAAGAAGGCTAGCAACCCTTACTAACTTGGGTTGGAATTCTTTAAGTTTTTCAAGAAGCTTGACCATTGTATTGCCAGTGTCAATGATATCTTCAACTATCAGTAAATTCTACAAAAGATGAGCAAACAATACTTCATAAAATAGCGCTGTATTTGATAAAAATTACCTTGCCCTTCCATTCTTGGCATTCCTTATCACTGAGAGAGATGCTTACAGTACCAGTTGAAGTATCATTTTGATAGCTGCTAACTTTAATGAATTCCAAGCTAAGAGGAACAGACTGGCCAAGCACGGTATTGCACTTTTTGATCTCATTAACTAGATCGGCAAAGAATTGATGGCCTCCTTTGAGCACACAGCAAACGACTTAAAATAAACAATAATGTTAAAGCTATGAATCAGTATTTATATTGTACCTAAGGGGCCCTTGGAATCTTCGACAATTAACTTGGCAAGCTTTTCGATGCGGTCCTATAGAAGTTAACAAATATAAGGTAAAATCAATTTACCATAATGATCCCATGCGGTACAAGGATACTAGAAACATCTTTTTTGTAGTGATTGGGGATAACGAAGTGGTCTAAAGAGTACTTAAAGGACTCAGAAGTAACGTCGATCCATTTAGAAGGGTCCATAATCAATTTTTTATTATGAAAGAGAACAGGTTTCTTAATTACTGCTTTTGTCTGTAAACTAAGGTACTACAGGCTATTTTTAAACCACCTATTTCGATTAGAGCTTGTTATTTAGCTGCCCCAACTCTACAAACCTGAAAAACGTTTAAATTTTTTTACCCACAACTTAAAATTTGGGAGCAAATTAGTGAACTTATCGCGTACCATTTTATGCTCAATTAAAAGACTGTTTAGCTCATATCCATCTTTTCACTCGTTCTTTTATCCTTGAGCTATATAAATTTTAAATGAAACTTTAGTACATTAAAACTATCGGAGTTTTTGGCAAGGCTTCGGTTTTGATTATCAAATGGCAACTTCTAAAAAGTGATTTTGGAGGATGAATTTAGAATTAGTCGATTGAAAATCACAGTAGTGTATTCGAGGTAGGATGAAAATCTAACAGCAATAACTTAATAAGCTGAGCTCAGCTTATTGATCTAACCTACAGAAGAGAAAAAAAGCTCACAACTCACCTATTACTGCTTTTAGATACGGTTGTAGGTATTTATTTTAAGATATTTTATTAATTTTTATAAATTTAGACTTTTTTAAATTTAATCAAAGATTTCCCAAATATATACAAAGATCACAAACAGATTGCAGCCTGTGAGTTGCAGATAAACCAAGTTCCCCAGATAAACTGTATTAAAAAACATAATTCTAGGGACCATCTAGTACTAAAAAACAACATAGTTCTAGGGTGGTTAGCCTGGCAAGTAAAACTGCTTCCACCCTAGTGTAGGTTTTGAGTTTGAAACCTGTATTGGCTAGAAAAATTCTCGGTGTGGTATATTTGTCCCAAGGTCAACCCACCTCGAATATTTAAAAAACATTAGTTCTGAGATTTACTCATCTCACATGGCTTTAGCTATATTACAAGAACTAATCGAATGTGTGAAAGGTTAACCATATATTTGCTTATTTGAATTGATAGATTACAAAGTTGACCTGATTAACCAAATGTAAAACTTTATTAGCAAACCTAAAGTTTGATATCCAGTTTAATGCTAAATATAAAGTGGTTTGCATATTTGATTAAGCAATCTCAACTCTTGATTCATCAATTCTAATGTGATTAAAGTTTTCACACATTCGATTAGTTCTTGCGGTAGAACTGCATCAAAGTCTAATTAGCTATCAATTTTTAGGTTAGCCTAACCCTATTTTAATATGACAAATAAATTGAAATCCCTATATTCTAGGCATAAGCTAAATGTCACTATATTTCATTCATAAAGTAAAAGAATAAGTAAAGATATGGACTAGATTAGGTTTTTAATATCTTAGGTTTATAGAGTATCAGACATGAAATATCTATCATTTATATTATTTTGGCTTAATTAGTTGTCTATATAAGCATTGCTAATTTTTTAAGTTTTATTAAATTCATATCTCAGATTTGGTTTAATCTCTATGACAGATTAATAAATCATTATCTGTTAAACTCTTCTAATAAGATAGCATAACAATAAAATATGAGATTTATGATTTATCTTAAAAATATTTAAGTTTCTATAGGTTTAGTATTTTAAAGTTATATACTAATTTCTAGTCTAAGATAACATATGTCATATAGACTCTTATATTTTAATGCAAGCACAATTAGAGGTTTAGCTTATATTTCTACCTTCCTAATTTTTACTCTTTTTAATTGACTTTATAAATATTGGGAAAAAGAATCTCTTTTAAAAAAGGCTATAAAAAGTATGAAATAATCAAGAAATCATGACTAATTAATTAAACCATTTTTGAAGTTGGTGCCATATTTTAAACTACCTTATAATATACATTTATAATATATATACTCAGCCCTGTATATTCTAAGTTGCTTATAGTTTACACTTGGATATATTCCAATATAAGCTTTAATTTTTATTTGTTGAGAAAAATTTTATAAGTCAGGTTAGAAGATGGTGCTGACTTCATAAAGTGTTTTATTGAGTATTCATAAATGCTCAATTATTTCCTACTTTTTAGAGCCTTTTTTAAAAAGAGGGTTTTTTAAAAATTCAAGGATGGTCTTTTTTTCCCAATTTTTTTGAAGGCAGTTATTTTTCCTTAACAAATATTTAAACCCAGTTCTTTATCCCAAATTGATTTTAGTGAATTTTTAAAAGTGGTTCATTTTTCCTAATTTTATTTTAGTAAATCACTATCTATATATATCACTTTTGAACCTTCACTATTTCTATATAAAAAATAGAAATCTTTGTATATATATTATTTATATAGTATCTTATAAAGGGTGGTTAGCCGGGCGGGTAAAACCGCTTCTACCCTAGTGCAGGTTTCGAGTTTGAAACCTGTACTGGCTAGAAAATCCTCGGTGTGGTATATCTGTCCCAAGGTCAACCCACCTCGGTATTTTATAGTATCTTATAACAGATAAACTAATAATTCATCTTATTAAATTAGTTAATTTTATTGGCAAATTATGATAAATTTAGTGATTGCCTTCTACAATAATTCATTTCACTAAAAAAGTTGATTTTGTTGATCAAATTATGCAAGAATGATAGGCATCTATGATGATTTAAGCTCATCATGCTATGATCTCATACTTGCCTGGATTTTGAACATACCCCTCAGCCATAGGACATATGATGTCAAAAGTTAATTTAAAGCTATTGCTTCACCAATACCATAATTAAGTTAATCTAGTGATGTATTAGTCCCATAAATTGAAATTGATTCCTTCTGGTTCATTTTGATACACATACTAAACTACTGGTCTGATACTGGATCAATCCTTACAAAAGTAATCTTTCTCTTGCTAAGACCACTTTTTAGATTAAAAAAAAGAACTGACCAAGTTCAGAGTGAATGAACCCATCTGTGTAAGGAGAGTGTCTATAACTCTCCTGTTCCAAGCATGGTAGTGCATGGTGCACAGGTCCAACGCCAGGAAACTAGTCATTAGCAATAAAGTTATTAGAGCCTGCCAGAGGGTGCTTGAACTGTACTAACTTAAGGTGAGGGTGGTTAGCAGTAGATAGAAGAGCCAAATTGAACTAACAACCAGGTTAGAGTTAACCCCACAGTGGGTTCATTCTCAAGTGGTGCTCTGAGTGGGATTGTATAGGTGAAACAGGTTGGTGGGAACCTGTTTGTCCCAATGGTGCACAAGCAGAGAGAGTTATAGTTGTTAAAACTAAATAGCTGATATGGCACAAGACCTCCTCAAAGAGGTCTGTGCACAGGTTCATCCAAGATAACATATTTAAAATTGTATACCAGCAAAGGGTTCTTTATTATGTGGAAGTCAACCAATGAGAGAGATTGGTCTTGATAAAACAAGATTTAAGGGAATTTGGGGGAACAATCGATGGATGGAAGTGGTGCTAAACTGATGTGCACCAATAAGCGCATGCTTCCATTAGGCAGTGTGCTATACTTAGTAATCAACCAAACTCAGGTTATCAATTTTAGGAGAGGCCGACCTGCGCTAGAAATTTAGAAAGCTGAACAGGTTTTAAGACCCCGTTCACCAAGAAACTGAAGCAAACTGTCATTTTTAGTCATAAAGCTGGTTTGTTTTAATGCACCTGCTGTTATACAGGGCCAAACTTCACTTGCATCTCTAGGACCAACATGGGTGTACCTCTCCTTCACCCAGCATTGATCCAAGGTATGCTTGAGGTCAGGGAGGCCTGCCAACTTCACCTTATTGGCCTCCTGACATGCATCTTTGTTCTTGGTATTTGTTACCATGATTATGCCATTTTCAATTCATGACATTACCCTCTTATCCTTTTTGGGCTCCGCCCCCTCCAGGCACTTTTGCCAAAGAAAAGTTCTTGTGGGCTGGGGCCAACTTCATAGTAGTGACGGTTTACTTTGACTGAGGTCTGGCGGCCTGGGGAAAATGCTTGTGGAAAACGTTGTTTAAGTCTTGGGAATGTGCACAGTCATGCGCTGGTACCCAACTGTTTTCTGCTGCATCAAATCCCTTCCAGGATACCAGGTACTAAAGCTTTCTTTTTACTTGACAGGATGCTACTATTTCCTCCACTACCCACTTTGGCACCCCATCCATGAAATAAGCCTTAGGAGTCTCTGGTGGGGGCCCTCAAGCAATGTCAATTTTCTCTTGTAAAAGACAGAAAAGATCTGAAACAAAGAGAGAAAATATAACTAATATGAGGTGTGCCCACCTTTCTAAGAATGTGGTAAGGGCTGTCAGATTGTGTGGTTGACTCAAAAATAAACACTTCAACGACCAACAGATCAAGCCAATTTTTCCTTCTAATGCTTGAACTAATAATCTAATTAAAACAGATTGCAATAATATGGCTCAGGCTGATTATTGCTACATGGATTTAATTATATTACTAAAGCTCAGGCTGAATATTCCCACACATTTAGGCCAACCTTCTCTGCAACTACTCAGCCAGGTTGATCAACTCAACGTCAATTCAATTATTTAAACTATTGGAAGCTTGGGCTGAATACATTTGCACAGTTGGGCCAATAATTGCTGCCCAAAACCTTGGCAACTAGTCCTGATTAATTGTAACCAATATTATAAAGTATGTATACAAAATTATTTGGGAATGACCCAAATATAACGTTTAAAAGTCCTATGGACAATCAATCAAACAAACAACGTAATCAATTTCCCACCTTAGGGCACATTTGTATGTTGGTATGCATAATCAGTATGATGGCACTTGCACATGGACTGCCCGAATGGGAGTACCTAGTGATATCAAGGAAGAGGCCTGCTGACATCCCAATTAGGGGTGCATCATTTACTTCAACGGAGGTAAGAATTTCACAGAAGGTGTATCTCATCAGCAGTGTGATGAAACTCAAATCAAGAAGGTCTTAGGTCAATTTTGCATGCTTTTATCACAATTTTTGTCCCTGAATCAACCCCAAATATGAGAGTATTTTGCCACCAATAAACCTAGCAATAGGTCTCAGTCATATCAGTTCAAGGGCTGAACTGAGGTGGTAAAATATCTGTTGAGATTGCCTGCTCAAAGGTGGCCAGGAGATGCCCTAGAGGTATAATGGCGCCTGGCCTAATGAATTATTATCAAATAATCTAGTATTAAATAAAGTCTATTTTATTTTATCTTCATTTAATTTGTATCTTAAGTCACTTTTGGAGAGTGTCAGCAAGCTGGGATCTCAGGATTCACAGCTTGAAACTTTGCAGGCCTCAGCTGAAGTTCCCAATTATGAAGGGAAAATCAAACCCAAAGTCAGCCAGAAAAATTGGAGCCATTTGATTATGCTTAGTGTGTTACTGAAAAGTTTTAAAACTTTAAGCAACTAGCATAATTGAGGATCCATTGGCCAAACTTCAGCTCAATTTACCGTGCATGAAATAAATAATCAGAGAGCAATCCTCAGATTTTAACAAGGGCCAATCCACTTTGGTCCCAGATTTTTGCATGGTTGCTTTATAAAGATGTTTCAAGCATCAAGCATCATGAGATCCCCTTCTCTTTGTACGCTGGACCACTTGTCTCTTACCATCATCTTTCTCCTTATATACTTGCATTGATGCCTCCAAACTTGTGGAAACCCCCCTGGTGTACTTTCTTGATAGTCTTAGCAAAGTCCACCATCGCTTCAACTTTTGATCCACAACTGGGCTCCAAGTTGAAGCTGGGGTTAAACCCATGGTTGGTTGAAAATGGGGAACAACCAATAGGCGCATGTAACGTGTTGTTATAGCTAAACTGGGCCATAGGAAGGTGAGAAACACAATCTTAATGATCTGTGGCAATATAACACCGCAGAAACTGTTACAAGTACTGGTTCACTCGTTCAGTCTGCCCATCTTATTAGGGGCGATATGCAGTTGAATGGCAGGGGCAAAACTGATGAATCTTACACAACTTCCAAAAAGACAGAGGTAAACTGGGGTCCCCAATCGCTAATAGTTTCATGGGGGACCCCATGAAGTGCAAACACACACAGTGATGAAAAGCCTAGTCATATCAGCTGCTATTACTGTAGTTCTGCAAGGAATAAAGTGGTCAAACTTTGTAAAACAGTCCACCAATACCTTGATGGCATCATAACCATCAGAAACAGGTAATTCCACAATGAAATCCACCGATAGGGAAGTCCAAGGCCCTTCAGACTTTTGAACTGATACCAACAACCCCGCTAGTGGTTAACGATTTGGTTTCATTTGATTGCAGATCAGGAACTCTTTACAATACCTGCCCACCTGAGCTGGTAAGCCCTTCCAATTGTATGTGCATCAAATTAACTTCAGAGTCTTCACCTTCCCAGGAAGACCAACGGTGATTCCATCATGATGGTCCCAGATGATTTCCAGGAGAAGTGGTCCAGCGGGAACCCATAGGCGCCCCTGAAACCACACCATTCCATCCTTTACATGATAACCCCTGGTTATATCCTCCTGATTCAGCGCGCTCTTAGCAAGGACCATAGTATATTTGTTCAACAACAGCTGAGAAAGGACAACCTTTCTGAACATACTGTATTCCTCCACATTTTCCAGAGGAGAGAGTGCTGGCCCATGGGCCAAGGAAGAGATAGGTTGAGACACAATCTTACCCAGGAAAATTATTAACTGGATGTTATGCACCTTAACCTCCTTTTGGATCAGGAGCTAAAGCAGGGTTGCAGCTCAAAGCATCCACCAACCCATTATCTTTGCCTTTAGTAAACTTATACAAAAATGCACATTGGGCAAGGATCTCGTGCCAGTGGGTTTGCCGTGGGGTCAAGACATGAGGTGCACGGTAGTACAGTAAGGCACAGTGATCTGTACATATGTGGAAGGGTCAGGAATAGCCATGCAGGTGATGACGCCAATAAGTCAACGCCCCCACCACAGCTAATAACTCTTTGTTGTAAACAGTGTAGTTTAACTTAGGCAGAGACATCTTCATAGAAAAATATCCCACTGGATGCTTTATTCCATCTTTGCCTATTTTGTAATAAGGCAGCCACTATGGAGAAGTTGGAGGCATCTGAAGCAATAATGAACTCCTTTTCTGGATCAACATGGTGAAGGATGAACGTGGAAAACAGGGTGCACTTACTGCTTGGAAAGCATCCTCCAAAACAAGAGACTACTGGAGCACTTTTGCCCCACTTTTCCTATACAAGGGCGCTGCCACTTCAGAAAGATTTGGTGTGAACTTCTTGAGAAACGTACACGTCCCTAAAAAACTCCTCAATTTCTTGACCAAAGTTGGGGTGGGCCACTCACTAATCGCCTTCTCCTTATCTGGAGTTATCATTTGCCCCTGGTCAAACACAACGTTGCCCAGAAAGGTGACCTGGGACTTGAAAATTCACACTTACTGATCTTCAGCGTAATGTTGGCTGCCTTCAACTGCTCAACCACTTGCCGAAGGTGTACTGCATGGGACTCATGATCAGGGGAAGACACCAGAATATCATCCATGTAGGCAACCGCACATACCCCCAGCATGTTCCCCAAAGCCGCATCAATATGGCGTTGAAAGATAGCAGGGGTATTCTTAAGCCCAAAGGGCATGACCTGAAACTGGAAAATCCCTTTTCTGGTATGGAATGCGGTTAGCCACTCTTGTCCCTTCTTAATCTGGATCTGATTAAACACGTTTAGGTAATCTAGTTTGGAGAATATTTTAGCCTTCCCCACATAGCGCGCAATCTGTGAATCCAAAGGGATGGGATGTGAATCTAGCACAGTAACATTGTTTAGGTTCCCATAATCTATGCAAGGGTGTAAAGTTCCATTGGCTTTCTCCATTAAGAGAAGTGGGGAGCATACTGGGGAGGTACGCTGAAAAATTGCGCCTTTGGCTAACTTGCTCCTTAATTTAAACATCTAATGCTAGCTTCCTTCCATACGGTCAAAGGGTAAATAGGGGAAGACGCACCAGATCACCAGTGAGCTTAAACTCGCAATCAAACTCTGAATGAGCCAGTAATTTATTGACTGAAGCTGCATCAAACGAAGATTCCAGACCCTCCAAACAAGAAGGTAAAGGTACCTGTTGTGAGAGCTACAACAATGGAGTGAACTGAGGGTGTGGATATTGTACCAGTGGGAAAAATCGCCCTTAAAGTAACCTCAGATAATAGAACAATAATGTACGACCATTCTTTAATGTTAAAAATTAGTGTATTGTCTCTCAAGTTGGTCCTGACGTCAAACTTTCGCCACCATTCCACACCCAAAATAATGGGGCACAAAGGTTTTTTAGTGCTTGGAAATGGTCCATTAAAAGATACTTGCCCACTTGATAATCCACAAACCTAGTACCTTCAGGGTGGGAATACATTGAGAAGCCCCTCACCTAACCATACCACCTGGAAAGTAACTAAGCTCAAGGTTTTCGGCTAGGTCTTGGCTAATAAAATTATCAGAGGCTCCATTATCCACCAAGATAATAGTGCTAATCTTACATGAAGGGGATGAAAGGGTAGCAGTTAACAAAAAATATCCAGAATGATCTTTATTTATAGCAGAAAAAGCCAACACTTCACCACCAAAGCCTTCTTCAGATTCAAACATACCACCAGGGTACGTTTCTGCCTCAAAGAATGGAGAGGGATATTGGGCCACTTTCACTACTGAGGTCACATATACCACTATATCTTCACCAACTGCTTAAATGTTGTTGTATTGCAATAGTAACTTCTTCTCCACCTCCTGGTTTCTGAGTATCATTGTGGTGTTCAAGCGTGGGTTTTCTGGGATATTTTGATATACTGAAATGGGGTCTATATCTGAGCTATAAGGGATGATATATGGCTCAGTAGTGTATATGGAAACGGCAACATAAAATGCGTTTTTGGTCGTAAATGACCCTATTTCCATTTTGGCAAAGGGTTGTCCAACGTCATCCAAGGCCATCACCACCAGGTCCTCCATTGAGGATACCATCTGCACCATTTGAACGTGGTGCCGAAGAAAACCAGTCCATTTGAGTCATTTTGTTGATTTTGGTGATAAGTTGGTAAATCCTGACTCTCAGATTGCAAAGTGTCTGTATCCATCGGGTACAAGCAAGAAGGATGGGTACTTTCCAGTTGGAGGTTGCAAGAATAATGCCGAGATTCTCCAACCTTTGAGAAAAATAGTAAACAGCAGTGAGCCCCACCACAGCCATGGCCAACAGCTGGCGCACACTGTTTGCACTTCATAAAAGTCCCATGAGGAAAAAGTTTGTGCACTTAAAGTTTAGAGGTTAATTGACTAATGTAAGGAGAGTGTCTATAACTCTCCTGTTCCAACCGTGGTAGTGCATGTTGCACAGGTCCAAAGCCAGGGAACTAGTCATTAGTAATAAAGTTGCTAGAGCCCATCAGAAGGTGCTTGAGCTGTATACCTTATGGTGAGGGTGGTTAGCAGTAGATAGAAGAGCCAAACTGAACTAACAACCAGGCTAGAGTGAACCTCACAGTGGGTTCATTCTCAAGCGGTGCTATGAGCGGGATTGTATAAGTGAAACAGGTTGGCGGGGACCTTTTTGTCCCAATGGTGCATGAGCTGAGAGAGTTATAGTTGTTAAAGCTAAATAGCAAACATGGCGCAAGACTTCTTCAAAGAGGTCTGCGCACAGGTTCATCCAAGATAACATATTTAAAATTATATACTAGCAAAGGGTTCTTTATTATGTGGAAGTCAACCAATGAGAGAGATTGGTCTTGAGAAAACAATTTTAAGGGAATTTGGGGGAACAATTGATTGATGGAAGTGGTGCTAAACTGAGCTGCAATAAGTGCATGCTTTCATTGGGCAGTGTGCTATACTTGGTAATTGACCAAACTCAGGTTATCAATTTGAGGAGAGGCCAACCTGAAATGGATATTCTTTAAATGAATGGGTTTTAAGACCCCATTCATTAAGAAACTGAAGCAAACTGTCATTTTTAATTGTAAATCTGATTTGTTTTAACGCACCTGCTGTTATACAGGTCCAAAATTCTCTTAAATGCCTAGGAACAACCTGGGCATACCTTGCCTTCACCCAGCATTAATCCAAGGTATTTTTTAGGTCAGGGAGAACTGTCTACTTCACCTTATTGGCTTTCTGACATGCAGCTTTATCCTTAGTGTTTGTCCCCATTATGATGTCATCTTTAAGCCATGACATCCTGCTAGTGTGCTATTCATCTATAGAGCAGTACCCCAAGGCCACCAACCCCAGTGCAAGTAGGACTCTTTGTCCATCATTGCTTAACACCAAGAAATGAATGGCCTAATTACGCTAAAACAGTTTCTTTTTACTTAGAAAATAAAAATAAAGCCCATCACAATGGAGAATTAACCCATAGACTGACTTTCCACCAATGCCACCAAAAAGGATCTTGTCAACGGTGGATATTCAGATCAAAATGAAATAGCACCACTACTGCACTAAGTAGCGTACTATTTTAATAAATAAAAACTTTGCAAACCATGCTAATAAGGAAAGCAAATCCACCAGACTGCTCTCTGCTGCTGATGTCCATGGTATTAAGGTAAAATTTATAGGGTTTCTTGATTATTATCAGCTGATAACCCCTAAATTAATTAACTGAACAGGTTTGGTGTTGTGCAATTCTCCGCGTTGTCTGATAGTAAGATGTATTCTTTTGATAATAGTATAAAGACTATTGTCAGCTTGCCTCAAATAAATAGAAGTATAATAACTATTATCCATAGTTGAATAAAGTACTAGTATTGGGTCCAACGCTTGACCAGTATTTCTCCTTGAGATACTTAAGATGTCCTCAATAGGGATTCATTCCCTTATACCGCCTAACTTGATCCATGCTCAGATCCTTGTTTACGTCTTCTCTCTGATGACACACAGTTGGCAGCAATCCCTAATTCAGCTCAGCTTCTCTTCTCTGGATCCACGATCAGATCCTTACTCTTTATTCTAAATAGTCTCCCAACCAAAGCACAAAGCGATAATTTCCTTGAGAAAAAATAGAACTAAAATGGATTCTGTATGATATTAATTACTGGTCAAAGTATATCTGATAAAAGTATACCTGTGGTAAAAAAGTATATTAAGTGAATTATTAGGGGATATATAGTGGAAATTTGGCGCCCAACCCTTGGTTACAACATCATTAATGAAACGGCAGCCATTACAATTAGATTACCCATAGTTGCCCCATCAGCAATGGTCTTCCCCACCCTGGCTAGGATTCCATCATTGGACATCCTCAAGACCTAAATGGAAAGAGTAGAAAAACGTGTCCCTAACATTTTCCTCTCAATCCCAATAACCAACCATATTTGGTAAGCGACCTGCTTATGTAATGGGACTTGTTACCCATTCAGGCAGAATACAAACCAACTGATTGATTTTCTTGTTGCAGGTGGCATCACTCGCCATGCAACTTGATCTTAAATTCCCAATCAGTTGGTAATGAAACCTGACCAATCCCAATTGGTACACCTGATAGTTAAACATTGATCAACTATCAGATGCCCATTATTTTGTTGGCAGCTCTGCCCAACAAGATCTTAAGCATTCATCCGGATAGATACCTGACAGATCTGACACAGGAGAATGGCCTAAAATCCCCCAAACTATGTTATCCCAAAATCAGGGTCATCTGATATCCAATTTACTTCGCTATTTAAAAAAATCCCCTAGCAACCCCTGGTAATCTATTTGGCTGAAATTATGGGCATAAATCCCAACATACTGTCAGCAAGGGTACTAATCACATCAGGGTTATCAGCAATCTCCCCGGTATATAGTGCTCCTAATAAAAATAAAAGTCACCAATGGTGGTACAGACCCTAGCAACATTAAACGCCACCCACCTGGGCTTCACGGACTCCCTTATTTAGAGTCACCAGTTGCTGCCCCTAGTAAGCCCATTGGACTTACCAAAGAGAGTTCTGGGGGGTTCAGTGAATCTAGTAAAATTAGTCTAAGGAATATCCCCTGCATATCTCAACCTGGACGCAGGACCAATTAATCCCCAAAAATGGCAAACAAAGATCCCAGTAATGTTTCAGTCTCATCAGGATCTGACTCTGATAAAATTTGCAAAAATTACCTGCAAAAATCATTGGGATGGACTCATGAAAAATTGCCAGTTGGGTTGGGGCATTACCAGCCAAAAACCAATCTGCTTGCCTATCAAAATTGTTGTTCAGTATCCCTAACAAAATTTAGTTGGCGGAGGGGACTATCCCCACTAAAACTCATTCCAATCACTCACATGATTTATCAGGCCACAACCCCAATGTTGTAACAGTAGCATTGGGTACTGAATCTGATTGTTTGGACACCCAAGCAACATAATCAAAAAAGTTTTTAAATTTTTCCAGAAGGATCTTCCACCACCACTGCAGTCAAACTGTCATCTCAAGCACCTGGGACATACACGCCCATGCAAAATGATATGCTAGTGCACTGTGGCGTGTCCTCCCATAAAATTAAACAGTGGGAGGTGCTTTAGTTTATAAACTCTATAATGACTCAGTGGATCTCAAAAAGACATCATGTCCACCATTGCTGACATATGGAGAGCTCATAAATTCTCTGCTGGGCTACCAAACGCTGGCTTGATACACAAATATCATTGGACATGGTGGTATTTTTAAAATCATTGCAGGTCTGAACTGAGGACACACTTGAGTGGATGAAGCTTTCACTCAATCATCAAACTATAGAGGTTGCCATCTGAGGGGACCTGAAGCTCACGGATGCTAAATCCTGGATGGATGCTGGCATCAATCTCCATGACGCAATGGAATATAATAAAGCCAGAATACCAGAAAGATTCGCTAGGCCATCAGGATCTCAGGCCTCCTTCCTATGGAGCTTGCTAAATATGCAAAACTTTTCATAGCATTTTGACCGCACTTATAAAGGGCTCACTATACCATCCCAGTTGAAATAGCACTGGAGTGGTAAACCTACATTTCCCCCAGAGGATCTCTACTCTGGGTTTCAGCCAGGTTCAAGGCTACCAAAGACTTGCACTGGTTGTACACCCACCTTCTGCTGGTTACTGTGTCTGACCTGCTTAAGGCAGGTTGGAAAAAGGAGAAGGCAGTAGAGTGGGGGCCCTTCCAGGATTGATTGCCAGAGGAGGTCATCAACAGGTGCACCAACAGGTTTACTCTGTTAGAAATGAAATACTGGTTTTGTTTAGGTTCTAGTATATAGAAGGGTCAAGAGTGGGCGGACCTGGGGGTAACAAAGCCAATCCACAAAAATATCCGTGGCCACATGTTCCCCATTTCAAAATGGAAAATCTGGCAAGACTTTGCCAAACTTTCCAGGGCGGCCAATTGGGATGCTGCGGTATTCACCCTCAAATATTGCCAACTGTGAATAGAACATAAAGTTTCTCCACAAGTGGCTGCAGTGATGAAGGGGATCAAGGCCCTTAACCTCAGATGTGAATGGCTCAAAGTGGGAATCTGGATTGAGACCATCTGCAAATGGAAGCAATCATTCCCAGAACCATCCATAACCGCATACACTACTGAAGGTTTTGTTCCCACAGAGGCATTCCAGTAGAGTAAAGTGGACGTGCCTGCAGCCATAAAGTGAATCTCTAATGATATATGCTGCAACAGTGTCATGGTGATGGACTGGTGCCATAACAAATTGATCATTCTTAGGCTCTTCAGCAGTACCTACACCCAATGTGTGGGCCCAAAGCCGCCCTCCTTTGTACCAACGGGGGTTCTTGACGGCTGACGCCCTTGGATGGCAACATTTGAAAATTGTGCAGAAAGCCAAGAGCATTAATCAATAAGGTATAATATATGACAAGTCAAGTCCCTCTTGAACAAGGGTTAAGCCTCAATGAATTGGTCAGTTTGATTATGAGGGGAAAAGACCTTCTGAAACCCCAAAACCCACCACCAAAAATAAATTGTACAGCGCCAGGGCAACCCAAAATTAACAAGAACTCGTGGAATGGGGCCAGAAGCCACATTGACTACATATAACAACTAATTAATAGAGGCATTATTGATCGCCAGGCACTCAAGTCATACCTGAAAGGCGTCATCTAAATCCACTTGCAGCTGGAGGAGGAAGAGAAGTGGTCAACTTGATAATGGCAATCACCATGAGCTTGATGAGGTCTTGACAGGTGGAGACTTCACCCATTACTGGGTTTCAAACATGGGTACATTGTCATTGTGATCACAGGTAAGCTTGATTAGAAGAAGCTCCTCAAGGTCAGAATCAAATACAAAGGCGTCTAACTGCAAACGGAATTGACACGTTATGAGAACCAGACCACCTGGCGGGTTATGTTTCAAAACCTGCTGACGAAATGGGGAAGAGAATGGGTACATAAGGCAATCTGGGATGGCCTCTCATACTATTGATAAGTTCAAGAATAAAACAGGCCTGCGGCAATTATATTGCCAGTTTCCTTTTCCCTCTTACCATAGAGGCGCTCTATGACCCATCTCCATGGATGAAGTCAAATAGAATCGTCTTACCCCAATTCATCTGCCTTCCTAGTCTCAGTCAAGTTTTCTATGTGGAACAGGAAGATGAAAAGCATGTGTGCCAGTTCTTTTATCAAACTGGCTACACAATGGCCCAGTGTCACCACATGAAGGGGAAAACCACCATGAATATGACTACAATCCTGTCAGTGGATTCACTAAAGTTAGGACAAAAACTTCCTCCGCCCCAAACCCAAGGTTTGGATACCGTGTAACCTTAAGGAGGTCACTTACATAAAGCGCCAGCAACATGACCTGAGTGTCGCCCATAAGGATGCATGGGAGCGGGAGGTTGCCAAGCAACCTGAAGTGGATGATGAACCCTTCATGATCCCTAACACTGAGGCTTATAAAATAGATGAGGGAATGGGTTACAACCAAGTGGCGTCCCACCCATCACAAATAGAGTGGACAGTTTAAGAGGAGGAGCGCTGGAAGAAAGATATCACCAAAAAATCGCCCAAAAAGGCCGCCAATTACCAGATATTAAGAATTCAGCCCCTAAGCTTGACAAGCCAAAAATGGGTACAAAATCAGCATGTAAATCGCTGGAAAAAAATCAAATGCTAAAATACAACCTTCCTCAAAACCCAACAAACTAACAAAGCCAGCTGAACACACCTCAGCAAAATAGACCTGTTATGCTGACAAAATCAATAGTGGTTCCAGCAATCAATCAGTGAGTGGTGCAGATACCTCCATTCATTCTGAAGGGGTGAAGGCGCTCTTCAAGTTGGTACTGAAAAAATCCCCATTATCAATCATCATGGAGATGGGGATGGATACAGAATTTACACCGCACAGATTGACTGGCAATAAAATATCCGCTCACTCCAAATGACCTTGCAAAGCGCCAAATACCCCATGCTTACCCTTGAAACTTTAACCACTAAGAACCTAACCTCCATTCACAACTCTATCCATAAACTGGATAACCCCATAAAATTTTCATACTCGTGGGTCAGGCAACCTGAAATGAGAATAGCAACCATGAATGCTAGGGGGTGGCGAGCATTTAAATGAGGATGAGGTAAATCCAATATTTTAGAGCAAATAATATAATAGATTTTGTTCTTAATATTGGAGATTCAAGCAGGCACACAAAAAGAAATGGTGCCAAATTAAAACCATGATGCAACAAGCCACCCTTATTCCCACCAGATAGGTGTCAAGCCCTTTGGATGGACCATATGGCTATTATTGCTCTGAACAAGAAAATCAACCTGGTATTTGTGGGTGAGGTGCACGCCAGAAAGATCTTAGTAGCAACTGCTATAAATAAAGAAACCCTTAAAAGCCGCCAAGTGGTTGCAGCATACGCCTTATTGAAGCCTCATAAAATTGAACCTTTTGGCAATTTTAATAAGAGGTACAAACTGATGCAACCATTGCTATAGCAGCAGACCCGAACTGTTGGACTTGAACCAGGATACATTCCCAACAAGAGACTGGCCCAGCCATAGGCTGAGGTTATGCTAGAGTACATGTTCAGGTCAGGGATGTGCCTCATGATTGACAAAGAGCGACGACCCAGATAACCTCATAAGGTGGTCTTATGATGTTAGCAGAGCACCGCAGACAGGTTCACTCCTGGAAACATGCTTCTTTTGTCTGAATTCAAGATGATGATGTCTAATATCAAAGTCATCATAAACTCCAAAAGCAACCTCATGATCATTAATGTGGAAATTGACCTGGGTAGATCATCAAAAAACTTAAAGTGGCAGATTGCACCAGCCACATTAAGGGATGAGGAGTGGTATACAATTTAAACCAGCTTAATCAGCTGGTCGCTTACTTGGATCATCAACCAGGAATTGATCCCCTGTAATGATGGGTCAAAATCAAGGAGAAATTAAAAAGGATAGCATGAAGTTCAAGAAAGAAAAAGCCTACAAACAAACTGCCGCTAAAAGCACCTGAAGGATACCCTAGATAAACCGAAGCTTTCCAGCAGGACAGAGAAGAAAGGTGGAGCAAGTACCAAATGACACACAAATGCTATTAGGCTTTAATGTGCAAACAGGACGCAGAGCGCCATGTGAACGCCACCTATTGGTATCAAAGCCTAGCAGGGACAATGACCAAAGAGGTCCTGGATTCCCTCAAGGAAATCTGAACCAAGGTCAAGATCCTGCGGGTGGAGACCACATTAGGCGAAGTGTCTCCAACTCCATAATAATCAAGCATGAGATTGAAAGCTTCTATGGTGAACTATTCTGGTATCAAAATATGAGAAATGCAGCAACTAAAGCCTGAATCAACAAGGCCATGGAGGCGCTTTGGTTCTGTTCACCAGAGGACGTTCAGAATTTAACCAAAGAGATCACTATCAATGAAGTTAAGTGAATGTTAAAAGAAGTTGCTAAAGAGGAAATCTCTGTGACTAACAATATATGCGCAGAAATTTACAGCGCCTTCAGTGACCACATTGCACCAGAGCTCATCATCATCTTCAACTCCTGCCTACGAACCAGACGCAAGGTTCCTGGGGGCCAGGAGACCCAGATTGTACTTCTGTACAAGAAGGGCTCCAACAGCAACTTTGGAACTGGTGCTCAATAGCCTTGTCCTTTGCTAACTATAAACTTATGATGTGCATACTATCAAATAGGCATATGGCAGCAGCACCATGTACAATCCATTGGCCCAACATGGGTTTATAAAGGGACGCACCAACTGGGATAGTGTCAGGACCATCCAGAGCGTGCTACAGAACACACGAGGATCTGATAGGGCTATCTTATGTTTCTTGACATGGAGAAGGCCTACAATCAGGTAGCATGGCCCTTCTTGCATGCAATTTTAAAGGTGGTGGGTATCCCTAAAGCTTTCCAATATTGGTCTTAACACTATAATCAGGCCTTATTATAAAGGTGATCGTTGCTAACAGCCTTACCAATGATATCTCAATTGGCCAGGGTTCCTGCCAAGGCAATCCTATGTTGCAATCCTATTATACTTTGCAGCCAACATTCTCTTGGCAGCAGTAGATGCGAAACTCTGGGGCCTTATCCACCCCAACCAGTGGCCGCTGAAAATTCAAGCCTTTGCTGATGACACCATAATGGGAATTAGCTCTCTGTCCTACCTTCAAGGCGCCAAAGAACTCCTGCGTCTAAACCAATCAGCTCTAAATGCAAAGATTAATTTAGACAAAAATAAATATAATGATGATTGGTATAACCAATTTCAGCCCACCATCCAACATAGCAGCAAACTCAAAACACTTTGATGATTTGCTACTTCTGAATCTTGTTCAATGATAAGGGTCCGGTATTGCCTGGAACTGAGCAGGAGGTATTGTTGAGTCTGTCAGCCCATATGGCCTGCTGGAAACATGCGCACCTCAACCTCAAGGAAAAAATGCTGCCATCAATGTCTTTGTCTTCTCCAAACTCTGGTATATTGCCCACGTGCTGCCAATGAGCATGAACCTGGAGAAGAAAATCAATATCTTAATTTTGCAACTTCCTCTGGATTAAAGCAAAAGCAGCACCAATGTGCCCTCAACACGCTGTTCAAACTGAAGCATGAAGTGGGAATAAGCCTAGTTGATTTTGAGTCCCATGCCCAGCGGATATGGCCAAGTCCTTCCTCTAAATGGTGCAGACGCACATGCACTGCCCAAATTTTCACAGAACGTTAACTGGGCAAGAGCCCAAAGCCTTCAGGAGCCAGTCTCCTCATGCTCATTGTGTGAATGGATATTGACTTATCCATAATGCCTGCCCAGAAAGCTAGCGCCTAATACCGGAGGTTGTGCAATTGGGCAGTGCAATTAGGAGGTTGGATGTTTGAAGCTTCGAAGCATGATCCCAACCAGATTTTTAAGGACTTCAAATCCCATAGTTCCGCCATGAATTCTGCAACAAGCTGGGAGAAACGTAATTGAATAAACCACAGATTCATCAGTAAGGCCATCAAAATTCATTTTAAGTCAACCCTAGTTGAATATGGCAAACTGCTCCTGAAACCTGGGTGCAATCAACTCATTTTGCCCCAAATCCTCAACGATTGAGCAGCTGGGAGCCATGATACTAACTACCCACTAAAGGAGTTACTTTCAGTCCTTGATTCCTGACTAGTCACTTTGAAGCAAAGGTCAGTGTAAGTCAGAAGAGCGCCCCTCGTGCTTGGACTGGGTGGTACACCCTTTCCCTTCCAAGCAGGTCCCAAAGAGGCTGGAAGCCCCCCTTGTATCCCAAGGCGACCTCACCCATGTGGTGGATGAGCGGTGGGTTATGACCTACCATCTAAGTTCCGCCACCAATCCTTGTGTTAACAACTGAAGAATTGCTACAGCAGACTGAAGAATCTGCATCACGGGTTCAAAAAATAAAAATTAGTGTAAGATGGATGTGGTGAGTACCTTCCCTAGGCTGATCTTGAATTTGGCAAAATCAGTTAATAATAATAAACCTTCCCCTTTAGTGTTGAAACTTCAATCTGATGAACCCCAAAAGACTATTGGGCGCCAGAGAAATCAGGTGCAGATGGGTTGGGCATCCTAAACTGTTCCTGACCATGTGGGACTGTCCCTAAGTGGGATGGCCCTGGGAGACTCCCTACTCATTGAGTGAGACTTCACCACTCAAATCAACGTAATCGCGTCAAGGCTGCAATTCAGGCATCTAAGGACCATCTGATGATGACTCAGCCCACTGCTGACACCTCTGGAGTCAGATTAATTAAGTAATTCCCCCACTTAAAGTTTCACCAGTTTAGATCTGACACTCAAGTGCCCCATTCCGTGCAGCCCAAAGTTATTCACAAGTTAACTGATGTCTAAGCAATCATCCCACACAGGGAGTATTGATGGTCAATTTTCTTTATAATTTTTTTTCGAATTCCCTTTTTTCAAACAATTTTTTACTACCATAAATTGCTCACCTCTGGTACCCATGACACCTGCTTATGTTAAGTTATGAGTTGCACAACAATTGGGCCATTGTGGCCATTTTGGCAACTTTGGTGGCATCCACCATTAACTGGGCTTACCGCACTAAAGACCTCAAAAAGTTTTCTCCGCTCACCAAAGTAATACACAATCAGGATCTCAGCATTTTGTGGGAAAAATTATCCCCACTCTGGATGAGAATCTGCACTCTTGCAGATGGCTCTATTCCAACCCTCCTCACAGGAGAACCCAAACCAGACGTCCCAATCAAACATTTCACCATGCCTGAGCCTGCGGGCTCTGTGGATGTGACAGCCTGGATTTTTCCTAGGCTTCTTCTCACTTTTGTGTCTCATTGGTGCTTGCTGTTCACCTAACTCACAGCCCATCTAAACGTCATTCAAGCAGCAGTGCCTCTGGCATTCTGGATCGCCTTCTGGGTGCTCAAGCACCTCAACTGGAAGGCCAGTATAAACTCTAAAAGCCACTTTCCTGACAGTCAGTCACCAGGTAGATCCTGCACCATGCGTCAAGTCTCGTAAGCTTAGCAGACTGGATTGCCTGAATAAGTATTCCCCATATTCACTGAAATGGAAGCAGACATAGGCCACCACTATTATGAGTGCACCTTTTTACGGAAGTACTGGTCCACTTTGAGGTACTCTCCTTTCAGGCGTTGAGTCATCAGAGGAGATGCACCCGTTGAAAGACCTATTTTTTGCATCAACCCTGAAAATATCTTCAAACTGGCTGTAAGCCTTCCTCTACCATTATTATGTGTGGGTAGTACACTTAGCCCTCATTGCCAAAAGTCTCAGCAATGAGCGCCACCACTACAAGAGTTTGGTGTTGAAGACCATTCAGATTATATATAATCAGCTTTAGTAGATCACCAAGTTATTGCGCCTAATCCCTGGGAGTTATAAAGCCGCACGCCTGGCTTTTCCTGCCAGATTGCCTATCATATAAGACAAAGAAATGAATTAATTTAGAGTCATATGGCCTGTATGCATGTCAACGCTAGAAACATGGCTAGTGATGTCGTTTACCAGCCAGCAATGATTGGAAATGCTAGCTAGCTAGTTGTCCCCTTCCATGGTCATTAAATCTTGACCAAATCTCTTGTATTCCGCCCTTCCCTCTTACTTTCTCTCACTTTTTTCTAAATAAATTATGGAGTTTAATAATTCTTACAAAAGTGAAACGTGACCTAGGTTGGAGCATCCTCTTGTTTTAAAAAGAATGACATCCCAAATTGGTCTTGTAATCTCAGAGTTATGCATGAACAAACATAGAAAGAAACAAAAAATGTACACAGGTCAAATTAAACCCTTCTCCCTTTTCAAATTCAGTTAAAAAGGAGAAGGGTCTCAATTTGACCTATATATATAACTTTCTAAGTTTGTTCATGCATAATTCTGAAACTACTAGACTAATTTGAATGATCTTCTTTTTTGAAAAGAAAATGCTTCAACTTAGGTCCCATTTTACTTTTGTAAGGATTAGCCCAGTATATAACCAGTAATATAGTATGTATATAAATGTACTGGAAGCGATAATTTTAATTATGGGACTAGTATATTGACAGATAATTGTAATTCTAGCATCAGAAAAGTGATAGCTTTAATTCTATTTTGAATTGATATATGTCCTATGGCTGAGGATATGTTCAAAATCCAGGTTATATCAGATTATAGCATGATGAGCGTAATTAATTCAAGATTACTACCATTTTTGCATGATTTGACCAATAGTATCAACTAAACTTGATGAATTGGTTTTAATGTAGATGGAAATCAGTAAATCTAGCATAGATTACCAATAAAATGAACTAAAATTAATATAATGAATTAGTGTAGGTGGCAATCAATAAATTTAGCTTAAAATGACCAATAAAATCATCCAAATTTACTATAATAAATTAGTTTATTTGTTATCAGATACTATATATAAAACAATTTTAATTCTTATATAGAAACAGTGAGGGTTCAAAAATAATATAAAGATATTGTGTTCTAAAATAATTCTAGGAATACACCACTTTTAAACTTGTGCTAAAATTTTTTAAATTTATTGCGGGGAAGGCCGACCATGGGATGGACACTTCCGAATATGACTCAGATGAGACAAAACTCAGTACCAGGTGAGGCACCCCAGAGAAGCGATGCTATCTCTTGTTGCCAGCGGGAACGCCACTTATGGGAAGGGGGAGGGAACGTGCGTAGGGGGCGTAGCCACTATTGAGCACGTGTGGAGGAAGGGGTCTGATTTGATGAACCAGACTGGGAACCAGGAGGAGACCAGCTGCCGGCGACGTGGTGGGAGGTATCCAAACATCCACGCTTGAAAGTGATCCACCAAATGAGACCGGAATCTGTGGACAGCTTCAGGGAGGGTGGGGATGGATCCAGCGATGGCATCCAAGACAATCGTGTGGATAGTCCACATGGCGATTGCAACCACCAGAGCACGAAGGGAGGGTGGGAGGGGGAGGCCATTGATGAAGCAAACATATCTCTTGACAGACTGAAGGGATGTGTTTGATCCTGGCCTAGCAGACGTTGGACTTCGCGCCATATTACTTTAGAGGTGGGGCACTTCTCCAGGCGGTGAAACAGCGTTCCATACTGGCCACACACGACACAGGATGAGTGTAAAGCATTAGAGCGCTCAGCTGTACGATACACCCGCCTCAGGCAGCGCCACACATGGGAACAGACTTGAGGCTGCAACAGAGGATGGTGTGCGTATTTCCAGATAGTCTTTTGGGTCTCAGTGGAATAAGGGATGTCCATCATGTCCAGGTAGTCCACCCTGGATAGGACTTGGGGTCGAGTGGGGATCACGCCATCATGGATGGGTAGCCCCTGTACCTCTTGTGTGAACTGAGGAGAGGGGCGGCCTCTTTGGGTTGTATGTCCACTAATACGAATTCTCCACTCTGCGCTTTGCATGGAGAGTAGGATTCGTTTGTAGTGGGTTTTGGTCCCGTGAGGACCTGTGGCTGATGTGTGTGATGCGAGGTATTTTGTCAGGGAGTGGGGGTTTGATGGATTGTTGAGGCCCAAGGCTCAGGAGAAGTTGGAGCGGGCCGCGCGGGACCAGTGTTGGGATGGGAGTGTAGGAGCAGTGATGGCCGCAATCCAGGTGCCTAGGATCTTGGCGGCATGGGCTTTGAAGTCAAGTAGGCCCATGCCACCAAGATGATGAGGGCCAAACATGACCTCTAGCCGTACTGGTGGAGGGCGGCCTGACCAAAGCTAACCTTGTAGCAAAGCATACAGGGATTTGAAGAAGCTTGGGGAGAAGGGGATGGCGTGGGCTCCAAACCAGACTTTGGATAGGAGCATAGAGTTGGCAAGAACAACCCTGCCAGTGAGGGTAGTAGGGTGGGCTCTGAGAGAGGCGATTCGCTTCGTCACGTTGTCCAGTATATGGCCCTCCATTACTGCTGACGCGTATCCACCTGCCTCCAACCACACGCCCAGATGGCGTACCGGTCCTATGGTAGGTTGCAGCACAAAGGGGAGCACCAGTGGAGCGGTGTGTTTTGAGTTAGTAAGGCGTGGACTTGGGCGAGCAGCTGGGCTGGGTTAAAAACTACTTGCTGGGGCCCAGCAGTTCTGAAACCGACCAAGGAGGATGATTTCAGTTTTGGAGGCGTTTAGTGCCGCGTTGCTTACCCGGGAATATTCCTGGATGAGGGCTTCAAGCGCGCGTGCATCTTTATTATTAGACACCCCCACCACGCAATCATCTGCAAATGCCATCATATTGACTGGGGTTTGGCCTGGCACATGGACCCCAGTGAGTTGGGCATTCACATTTCGCAGTAGTGGGTCAAGGCTGAAGTTGTATAAGAGTGGGCTCAGGGGGTCCCCTTGTCGCAGGCCCCTTTGAAGATGGACTACATCTGTTAGGAAACCTGGGCTGCGCACAGCCATTGTTGCAGATTCCGTGAGCAGCATCACCCAGTTAATGAAGCGGGGAGGTAGGCGGAATTGTTGGAGGCAGGCCCTAAGGTATTCCCAGTTTACTCTATCATAAGCCTTTTGTTGGTCCAAGAATACAAGTGCCCCAGAGGCTGTGGACTGACACACATTAGCCACAGAGTGCACGTTATCCCAAATCGACCTTCTGGGGATGAAACTAAATTGTTCTGGAGAGATGGTGGCAGATGCTACAGTCCCTAAACGGTTAGCCATGATTTTTGTTAAAATTTTGGTGTCTGTGTTTGTTAGAGAAATGGGGCGCCAGTTGGCTAAGTCTAGCCTATCCCCTTTCTTGAAGAGTGTGACTGTAAAAGCCTCATGTCCTCCTGGTAGGAGGCGCGTTTCCAACAGGCTTTAGTTGAGTGAGGCTAGCAGCAATGGGGATATGTATTTAAAATATTTTTTGTAGAACTCATATGGAATGCCATCTGGGCCTGGGCATTTTTGGTTTGGCACACCACGAATGGTAGTCCATAATTCGTTCGGAGTAATTAAATTCATTATTTCTGGGTATCAGAAAATGGTGCGGATATGAGCTCTGTCAAGAAATTCTGCCATTTTGGCTGGCTGAATTGGTTCAGCTCGGTATAACTCGGAGTAATATCTTTGCATTTCAATTGCAATTCGGCCGGTGTGTCCACAATAGAATTATCTGATCTTCACACCTGTGTGCAGGCCACGCTCTGGCATGGTGCAAAATTTTTTTTGAAGAAGTATGCGGTGCACTTGTCACCTTTAGTGATGCATGTGGCCCTGTATTGGACACAAACCTGATGTTTGTGTTGCCTTTCAAGTGCGTTGAGGTGGGCTGCTGCCTCCGCCCACTTCTGGCCCCATGCAGGGCTATATCCTGAGGCTGGAATGTTGGACTCCAAGTCGGCCAATTCTGCCAGCGCGCGTGATATAACCGCCGATGTGGCTTGTGAGCATCTGGATGAGAGATGGCGATAGTGGCAGATGGTGTCTTATTTTGAAAGTTGCCCATATGGAAATGGGGTCCGCGCAAAACGGTGCAACAAACAATTTTGCCAAAGTTGCCTCTTCCACCCACATGGAAAATCCTGGCGACGCTAGCTCTGGGGGGTGGATTTTGCACCAATGTGGGGCCTTTGCAACTGTGACAGGTAAGTGGTATGTTATCAAGACCAGTCGGTGGTCGGAGAATTCCATTTTTGTTGTTTTGAAGTGGGAGATGTGGGGTTGGAATTTCGCCGGTGCTAGAATAAGGTCAATGCGGGTCATGGACCTTAATTGGCCGTTGTGGATGTGGGGACACGTCATGTTTTTGAGCAGTGGGGCATGTCGCGGCAGTGCATCCATTAACCCAAGGGTGGCTTTTAGAATGTATAGTTCTATGTGACCCTGTGGGGCGTGGGGTGAGGGCAGCCACCAGTTCGTTGGTGAGGTTAGCCAACAGTTCATGTCATCGATTAGGAAAGAATCGGGGGGTAGCGGGAGGGATTTGACTGATGAGAAAAATTCCCGACGCTCTTGTGCACTGTTTGGGGCGTAAATGTTGACAATTGTGTGTACAACATCAGCCCATGAGAAGGTGACAACGAGCACTCGGTCATTTAGGAATGTTTCTGAAGATGTAAATTTGAAAAAATTGTTTTTCTGAATTAGCACCCACAGTGCTTTGACCAAAAGGATAGGGATGGTAGGAGTATTGTTTTCCAAGCATCCTCAGAACCTCGTGGACAGTGGGTTTCCTGGATGGCCAGGATATCCACGGGTAAATTATTTTGTAAAAAACTCAGTTTCCTAGCCCAGGATGGGGAGGCCTTGAGTCCGGCGATATTCAGCATCCCTAGAGTGAAGGTTTCCCCCATCACACCTTAGGTGCGAGGGGTGGGCCCCCTGGCCCACCAGCCTCTTCCAGGTCCCCACGGGCTTTCACAGCAGCGCGGGTATTAGCAGCAACACTATCGGGGTTTTTGTTAATTTTTGCGGAAAGAGTCGCATTGGCTTTGGCCTTCGCTTTTTGTTTTCCCGACGTCGGACGAATTTTTTGTGGTGCAGATAAGTTCGGTGCACCATCAAGTGGGGCAAAAAATTTTTTTTTGGTTGGGATAGGTCTCAAGTCAGTTTTAACCAGGGCTTGGGTGCAGCAATTGGGTGAGATTGAATCTCCCATCAGATCCTTGGATTGAGTGGCCCGTTCAGCTTGGGCCTCCCAATCTGATTGGGTGATGGATTCCCAAGTTGCTTCCACCGCGAAGGTCTCCATGTCCTCCTGGCGTTGTGAGTGTGGGATGGTGGTGGTGACCTTGGCCGCTTCCTTGGCTGCAGTCCTTTGGGCCTGCTTGGCCTTCTTCCACTCCTGCGGGGAGATGGGCTTTACCAATAGGTAGCAGCCTTGTGCTCCCCACGGGAAAGCCTCTTTGGTGCTTGCGGTTGGTTTGTAGTGCGCCTCTCCACTGGCCATGGCCGCTGAGGGGTGCTCTTGGAATGTAACGCCCTCTTTAATGGGGCACGCATGTGCCTTATGGCCAAACGCATCACAGTGGGTGCAAATGGGGGGCGCGCTGTCCACAGTTACCCAGAATGGGTGGGTGGTGTGCCCTGCGATATCAATAAAGGTGGAGTGCAGGATCTGGGTTAGGTCCTTTGTGATCTCCTCAGTTGGGGTCAGAACTGCGATAGCTTTGCTGGTGCACAGGTGTGGCATCAGCATGAAATGTTGCATTTTGAAAGATTTTATTTCGCCATATATGGTGAGACCATCTTTCAGGTGTTGCTCCAAAATGTCACATTTTACCGTAGTAGGCAAAAAGTCAAACGTGAGGAAAATTTGGCTTGATTTTGTCCATCTGGTGCGTTTAGTTTCAACAACCCATTGCCCTTTGGGGAGGTTGACCACTATGTGCACCGCTGCAGCCTCGTCTACTGCTATTTTACTTTCAAAACCTAGGTCCAGCCAACCATGTGACATGGAGTGAGGTGCAACGTACACCGCGGTTGGGAAAATTTTGTGTACATATTCACAAAATTTTTCCCATAGGGCCATTTTTTGGATGTCCAGATACACACGGACTCCAAATTCCACCGACAAAAGTGGCTGGGAATGTGGCGTATTGATGTACTGGTTGCATCGTGCTTGCCACTCGAGTATCTCTGGGGAAATTGTGACCACCGGTTTTTTTTAAATTTTTTTTCTATTCTGCCAGATTCTCCGGGGCGTTTTCGAACGTTAGAGGCCGCGGGCCTTCCACCTGCTCCTCTTGCCTTGCTTGCCCAACTGCTCCCAGACATGGGCGCAGACTAATCCCTCTATGAGATTATCAAACTAGATTTATTTTTGAATTGAATGGGTTGCAAAGTGTTTGCAATGAGAAAGAAAAGTTTTACTTGTGCTAAAATTATTTTGGGAAAAAAAGAACTGAGTTTAAACATTTTTTTGTGAAAAAAGAAACTCCTTCAATTTTTTTTTGGAGTAAACCCTTTCTTTAAAAAATGCTCTAAATTATGAAATAATCAAGAAATTATGAATACTCAATAAACCCTTTTTGAAGTTGGTGCCATCTTCCAACCTGACTCAGAGATTTTTCTCACAATTACAAATTAAAGCCTATAGAAGAGTGGGCCCAAGTATAAACTATAAGCAGCTTAGAATATATAGTGCTGAGCATAGATAATATAAATGGCTATCATAAGTCAATTTAAAATATGGCGCCAACTTCAAAAAAAATTTTATCGAGTAATAAAAATTTCTCAATTTTTCAATACTTTTTTTGCCTTTAAAAAAGGAGGTTCTTTTTTCCTAAAAAAGTTACTCTTTAATCTATATAGTACCAGAGTTCATCTATAACTCTGGTTACACTATTCTGTTTTTAGACAAATAAACCTGCATTCTAATATATAAAATCAAAATATACAATTGTATGATAGTATTGAGATAAAAAGTACTTTAAGTGATTATATTATAGAGTTTATAGTTTATTTATTTAATAGCTCAGACTTTGGTTATAGCTTTCTTCTAGATATAAAATTAAAAACTATAGAGTAATCATACCAGGAGTCTAACTCTACTGCTAAAAATGACATGGTGTATCAGGTTAATATGTGTTACAGGCTAGTGCACTTTATTAGATCTTGATGGTTAACTCAAAATAAACCCTTTGAGAAAACCATCAATGCTAATAGATTACTCCTATTGATGGATCCTTTGATCCTTCCCAATTTATATGAATAATCTGATAAATCAGATTTTCCTCATAAACGCTTTGATTGCATCCAAGTAGCCCAATTATTGTAGCTAATAATAGCTATGATATTATTACATTATGGCCAATTATAGGTCCACTTGGGTGCAAAGTGGTCTCATGGCATTAACTAAATTGCACCTCCTAAATTAGTGCACTAGTATTAATGCACTAAGGCGGAATTTCGGGTTTAATTAATGAAAGCAATTTATTAAGCACTCAAACATAGACGTCCCAATTAAGGGCGTACTTAGTGCTATGAAAGGCCTGCCAACGTCCCAATTAGGGGTGCATCATCTTTATTGTTCATATATATTCTTATCCCCATTTATTGTTATTTGTTGAGTTATGACATAGCCCTATTCAGAAAGATTTCAGTGTTGAGTTTGCAATCATAATTGTCCCAATTATGAGAGTAAAATTTCCTTCAATCAGGCTAAAATGATTGTTAATTTTAGTCAATTCATGGGCCATATTGAATTGGGGATATTTCATGATTATTGCCATGACCAGCAGAGGATTGACATAATATGAATGAACTCATCTAATAGATGAGTTCAGCCAGAATATGCCTGAGAGGTATATAATACTAGCGCCTAGCTGATTAATAAAACATCATTTATCTATTGATTATTAATAAACTACTGTACTTTAGTTTATTATTTTTTTACCATCTGTCATATATATGATATTCATATCTGCTGCCTTTACATCTATATTAGATAGTTGTGTGCGCTTATACTTCCCAAAGAGAAGTACTCAGTTTACCTGCTGGAGAAGTAGTCCCAATTATTAAAAAATAATTTCCAAATTTTTGTACAAAGACAGAAGGTCTCATAATTGTTGTTGCCATAATACTTAAGAACAGTGAGCATAACGGATTTACTTGGCTATTATCAAGGATTATCAGAGATTCTACTTTCCAATTACAAGCAGGAGTTTCATTAGAAAAGTGAGTATAGATTTTCATTTTCCTTGGTAAGTCATTTTAGCTTTCACCATCGGCTAAAAACTTAACACACTTCACTCAGTATCACTGTATGAGGGCATAGTTTCATTTGATAATATAATAAAAAAGTCAGCTTGAGTTTAAAAAGATAGTATTCCATTGTAACACTATAATCTTAGTTAGACTGTCAGTGTGTTTAAAACTTGACAAAAGGTAGTTTGAGTATAAGTATGAATTAGAATGAAGTATATCTCTATTAAATTATAAAGTTCCATGCCACAATGTAATCTCAAAATATACACCTAATGGCAATAAAACTTGTTATTTGTTAAAGCATCCTGGTTTCTCCTGTAATAATGATCATAATCTCAGGAAATATATAACTTAAGTTATTTGCTGATTTTCCTTGGCTTCAATTGCACTACAATTTAATATAAAAAACTTCTTCCTCTCACAATACACTGTAAGCTCAATTGTGATAACATTGGCATTGTAATTCATTTGATTACAGCCTAAATATAAGTTTATGTTTGAGACCCCTATACCAATTGTTTGCTACCTCAGTAAATAATCTAAAGATCTCACAGAGGTCACCATAATCTCCAAAAGGTGGCTCAGCTATCTGGGGATATTAAGTATCAGCCCCACTGTCATGGGAATTAACAGGTATTTCTAGAGTGTCATTCCACCTCCCACAGTCTAAAACTTAGTTAAACCCAGAATATCATCAGAATATTCTAAAGGAGTTAAGCATAATAAGTTTCATAGTATAACAATTTTGGTTTTGAGTTAGACAGATATAATTACATACAAAAATATCCTTATAGATTAGTTATGTAAAGATGTTACAGCTACAATATTGCTGGAATGAAGAAATAATACTAATCCATACTATAGCTAATGGTCCAAGTTATTTCCAGTGCAGAAGTGGTTCTGATTCATAGCTTCTATAGCATTTCAATCAAAATAAAATCACATAAATTTTTCAGAGGATCCCTTTTAGTTGGTCAATATTAAGATCTTAATTTTTTCACTCACTTGACCAAAAAATAAGCGACCAAAGGTTTTAATGGCAGTTAGGATAAAATTGATTTATTAGGAGTTGGTAGATGTCCAGTTAACACTTTGAATGTGTGCATCTATATGACCTTCCAGAACTTGTGTCCATTAATTTTCACTTTGATACTGAATGGTCCTTTCCAAAGATTTTACAATTTATCTTTATTCTTAGACTTTAGTGGTATATACTATAACACCAGCTCTCTATGTCCAAACTGAGTGATGTACATTGGCCTTTGCTGTCCGACTCTCTAAGTTTTTTACACATGTCAGAAACCCAGCGTTCTAAAGAAAAACCTGGCACCATCATGTGTATTCAAGTATCCATAACAGCACAAAGGCCACAAGTAACCGTCATTCTGATAATCTGGGATTAAAGCCTATCAGGGAAGAGATAAAAAAATATTGGTCCAAAAACATGGTTTATGCGCCAAGAGTTAAAATTTGAATAGGTATAATGAAAACTTAAGCGGTCAATAATGATTGCTGAATTTTTATACCCTTAAAGAGGATCTTTATAGAGGTATACTTGGTTTCTTGCTGTACAACATATTCTTCCATTGTATTGTCCTCATCATATTATTTTTTGTAAGCATCATCATCTTGTTCGTTAAAATAACCTATTGACTGAGTGGAAGAGGAGCTGGTGCAAATTTGGGTACTTGGTGCACTGGGCTTATACCTTGCACATCTTATATTCCTACTATAGTGGCAGCAAGAACAGTTTATTAGGGAAATGGTCACCACTATTACCATTATAAAAGAGTGTGGCCCTTCATTGGCCTTAATGGATAGATTTCTGGAGGAGGAATTTTGGATTAATGCATTAAAACAAAGGGTTTTATTGTTGTTAGTTATCTTAGAAAAATAACCAAAACCTACAATGTGCAGGCTATTAGGTTTAGTACTAATTAATGGTGAAGAGATACTAGTAGAATTTGTGCTCCTTGAAATGGAACTGAGCCATTCTTGATGCTTTCCTTTTTGTTTTGATTATTCAATTTTGAGTTTCAATTATCTGAACTTACCTTGCCAGCCTCTGAACATGTTGATGCAATTAATTTACATTGTATGCCCTTTCCATTTGAACATTTTCTAGGGTTTGAATTATTTAATAAAATATTTCCACCTGGGGTCGTCCCAAGTGCCAATTTTTTTTAACTGAGGAAGCGACATATAAAGTTTTAAGTTCCAGCTATCAAGTTGGACATAATATCAAACCCTTTCAAAACCTATAGAGGCACTAATTCCAGGTCTTATTCTCTCACTAAAGTTATTGATATATGACACACCCTAGATGTAAGTCCCAGGGAACGTCCCCTGGCCATTGATTGGGCCCTTTTCCCATTCCCAAGTAAAAAGGTATCAAAGAGGGTGGCTGTACCCCTCGTTACCCAGGGCGACCTCGCCCACATGATAAATAAGCGCTGGGTAACAGCTCTTCCGCTTTGAATTCCTCCCCTGGCGCCCACACTCACCTCAGCAAAACTGGTATAGTAAATCAGGGAAATTTGTGCCAAGATCGCCAAAATGAAATTGATCAACCTGAAATTGAGTGGGAGTCAGTCTGATAGTTGGATTTCATGTAGTTGGAAAGGGATGAAGACTACCCCATTGGCTGGAATGGCTGACAGATTTGATTCAGCTAATGCTATGATTGAAAAAATCAACCCCCCTCAAAATCATCAGGGATCAACCCTGACAGTCAGGTAACAACATCAGACACCACTGACAAGGGTTTGAAGCTCCCTGCTGGCAAATTGGGCATTGCGCTTAATGCAATGACTCTCTGACCAAACAAACAGCCCAGTGACCGGGCATACATGTGTTGGGTGTCCTAAACCTGTTCCCAACCAAATGGACCTACCCCTACGTGGGGTGGCCTTGGGGGATTCTCGCTGCTTGTTGGGTCAAATGTTGTCATGCTAACTGTCAGAAATGTATCCGAGCCTCAGTTTGGATGTTTGAGATCAAACCAACAGTGACTCAGCCTACCACCAAATTCTTTTGATGTCAGTTCCCAGTTAAATTATCTGTTCCCCATTCCTGAACAATTCGCCGGTTAGGTCAAACTTGTGGGACCTGATTCCAGCTTGTTTTTCCTCCAAATTGACCACTATTTAATCAGTCACATTGCGCTGAAATAATTATTGGTCAATTTTTCTTTCCTAAATTTTCAATTAAAAACCTTTCCTAAAAATCTAGTTTTTTATGTTGAAAAATAAACTGCATTTTCCGCTGACCCTCACGCTCCCCTCAGGGTTAATGGCTGTACTCATCTGTTATTGTATTATTTGCCTGTATGAGATTCTGCTCACCAGCAGTTATTGGGGAAATACCTTCCCAGTTCTATATCCGTCTTACCAGCAGCAGTGCTTTGGCATTCTGGTTTGCCGTTTGGATGCTTTGGCACCTAGGCTGGCAGGCAAGTCTAATTCTTACTTGCTGTTTGCCTGACATAATTGACCAAACATTAATCTCTACCATTTCCGCCTTTCTCGTAGATATTGGCACAGTAATGGCCCCTCCTTTTCAACTGAACCAGGTTGTGAAGAAGATTTTCCCTGTACACAATAGTCCAGTTCCACTCAAACCTTTCAAACCCATACCCCATAGTTGCTGCGACTATTTTGCCCATGTCAGTAGGATCTGACACCCCAACTTGAAATGAGTTTACCCCCCATAAGAGCCTAGCAGTTTCCCCTGACCCCACTACCATCTCTTTGGTATCATTGGATTCATCCACTACTACCAATAAAGAGAACTTCGCTTATTTCTTATTACCCATGAAGATTATTTTGGGTCCCATCATGTCACCTTTGAGGCCCTGGTGGACACCGGAGCTGCGGGTAATTTTATGATCGTAGAACTGGCCCAGCAATTGAAATTTGACCTGGATGCTGTTCCTTCAGTGATGGTTGCATCATCAGCCTCCCAAACCTCATACCTGGTTCAACGACCAGTCACATTTTCAATACACCAGTTCAGCTTCTGCGACCACTTTTCTGCTATGCCAAACTTGGTGTTTCTGGTGATCTTAGAAGTGGGATGGTGGCGCTGGCTAACATGTCAAGATCCACCTGGAATCTAACATGCTGTCATTCGTTAATGACCAACTGGAGGGTAAATTCCCCTAATTAACAATCTTAAGAAAGCTCAAGGTCACAGTTCTATCACGTCCCTCGTCTCTCCTATTAGCATACTATCCGATTTTACAGAAAATTTAATGAGCTATCAAATCATTTTTGATTCTGAAAAGGCGAATCATCTTCCTCCTCACACTAGATTTGACTGTGGATTTTGTACGATGGTGGAGTTGGTGAATATCAACTGCCCGTTGTATCCCCACACAGCAGAGGAGGAGGCTGCACTCAACACTTGGTTGGATGATATGTTGAAAAAAGGGTGGTTGTTCAAGGAGACATCGCCAGTTGCATCTCCCATCGTTTTTGCTAAAAAAGCTGATGATTCCCTCCGCCCCTGCGTGGACTATGGAAACTTAAATAAAATCATAGTTTCTAATCCCTACCCCCTGACTTTAGAACAGATGATAAGCCAAGCAATCAACAAATCTCGTGTATTCCAAGATGGATCTTATCAATGCATTTAACCAGATTCAGGTAATGGAAGGGCAAGAATGGTTAACCACAATCCGGATGAAGCAAGGCATTTTCCAATACCGCATAATGCCCTTTGGGCTGAAGAATGCTCCCGCTATGTTTCAATGCATGATCAACAATGTACTTGGTGACCTCCAGTTTACCTGCGCAGTTGCATATATCAATGACATTCTGGTTCACTCCCTGACTCCCAAACAACACGCTATTGACTTGGAAGCAGTTGTGGCCGTCTTGCATAAGGCAGGCTTGTTCATCAAGCCTACCAAGTGCGAGTTCTATAAAGAGGAGGTTACCTTCCTTGGGAACCTCTTCCTTAAAGATGGTTATTCAATCCCTCCCAATAAGTTGGATGCTATCCGGGAATGGCTAACCCCAACTACCCAGAAACAACTATGGAGTTTCTTGGGAACCATAATTTTCTTGAAAAAATTTTTCCCAGCACTTTCTCAGCTTGCTGCCCTGCTCCGCCCCCTTACAAAGAAAAATGTACCGCTTCGCTGGATGCCCAAATGCCAACAGGCGTTTGAATTGATTAAAGAGGTGTTTGTGTCCCCTCCCATTTTAAAACATGCTAATCCCATCAAGCCATATATCATTGCATGCGACGCCTCATCAGTAGCTGTGGGGGCAGAGTTGCTCCAGGAGCATGATGGCTTGAAACACCCAGTCACCTATTTTTCCCAAAAAGTCCACCTCTATGGAGCAGTCCTGGGCCATTTATGACAAGGAGTTGGTTGCCTTTTGATGGGCATTAACTCATTGGAGGTATCTGTTACAGGGTGCTCAATATGAGTTAATGGTTTGCACAGACCACCAGGCTCTCTTGTACTTTTGTGAGCCCCAAAAATTGGCGCATCAGCAAGCCCAAACCTATCAGGACTTGTGTAGGTTTAATTTCAAATATAAATTCATAAAGGGAGCGCTCAATGTACTTCCCATTTTCTCAGCTGCAGCTCCACCCATTGTTCATGGATCCGGAGCAAGTGGATCTTGTTACCATGATTCCTGCCACCCAAATACTGTCAATTGTCCCCCACCTGTTATTTCTCCCATAGATCTAGCCCCTGACGCTCCATTAGTTGCTCAGGTCTTAGCCAGTCAAATGGCCTGCCCTGAGGGCGTGGAGCTAGTCAAACAGTTATCTCACCAGAATCATAAACACTCCCTATATTCATAGAAGGAGGGTCTTATTTATTTTTGGTCACAAGTTTGGGTTCCCCCTCCTTCAGAACTGAGGTATTCCACGCACATCACGATCCCCCATGGTCAGTCATCCTGGTAATAAAAAATTTATTGACTTGATCAAATGGACCTACAATTGGGCAGGTTTGACAAAAAGGTCCGGTCTGGATCTCCAATTGCATTACTTGTGCTTGGGCTAAGTTGGACCACTCCAGTAGAAATAGTTTTTTACACCCCTTACAGCAGGTGGAGGGTCCATGGACGTCAGTGTCCATGGACTTTATCATTGAACTCCCCTGTTCTAACAGGTTCACAGTGGTGATGGTGATGGTGGTGGTGGATCGTTTCACTAAATTTTCCCTCTTTATTCCTTGCAATTCAATGATTACATCAGAGGAGACCACCCGCCTTTTTGTATGTCACATGTTCTCGATGTTTGGTCTCCCACAGGAGATCATCAGTGACCAGGGTTCACAGTTCATGGCGCGGTTTTGGAGTGAACTCCTATCTATCCTAAAAATATCCCCCTGCCATACCACAGCATACCATCCCCAGTCTGATGGATAGACTGAGTGAGTTAACTAAGTTTCAAACAGTACCTGCGTTGCTATGCTGCGGCTGCACAGGACACCTGAGCCAATGACCTTCCCCTCGCTCAATTTGCTTATAACAATGGAACGCACGCATCTACGGGGTTTTTGCCCTACAAAGCGACGTTGGGTTATAATACTTCTTTTTTGGTTGGACCTTGCTTGCAGCCTGAGGTCCAAGCTGCCGCGGATCACGCTGAATATATTAGGTCAACTCAATTCTTGGTGCAGGAACACCTCACCAAAGCTATTGATGACTACAAGCAGTTTGCAGTCTGTAAGCGGCTCCTGGGTCATAGTATAACAGTGGGCTCCTATGTTATGCTCGATACCCACCATTTACAAATCCAAGCTCCTTCCTGTAAATTTGCAAGTAAGTGTTTGGGCCCCCATTTGGTAAAAGAGGTCTTGGGTAATGGTGCGTTCCAGTTGAAGCTTCAGCTCACTGGAAACAACATCCCATCTTCCACGTTTCCCAGATGTCGCCTTTCAAGGGTACAGTTCCTGCAGAACCTTAACCAGTCATCATTGAGGATGCAGAAGAGGCCGAAGTGGAGACTATTCTGGCATCTTGTAAGTCCTGATGATCCGTTCAATATCTTGTGGCTTGGAAAGATTATCCAGTCTATGAGAACAGTTGGGTCAAGGCGTGTGATTGTGTGAACTGTATGGAACTGGTCGAAGCATTTCATGAATCCCACCCCAATGCTCCCCACCCTCCCCAAAAAGCTGTGATGGTAATGGCGATCAAGTTACCCAAGGTGCACAAAAATGTGGCCCTCATGCAGTTCCCCGGTGGTGGCGCCCTTCCTTTGAGAAAAGGAAAGGGTAAAGTAAGTCTTGGGGAACGCCCCCTGGCCATTGATTGGGCCTTTTTACCATTCCCAAGTAAGAAGATATTGAAGAGGGTGGCTGTACCCCTTGTTACCCAGGGCGACCTCACCCATGTGGTAGACGAGCGCTGGGTAACAGCTCTTCTGCTTCAAATTCCTCCCCCAGTGCCCACACTCACCTCAGCAGAACTGGTACAGTTAATCAGGGAAATTTGTGCTGAGATCACTGAAATGAAATTGATTGACCCAAAATTGAGTTGGAGTCAGTCTGCTAGTCAGATTACATGTAGTCAGAAAGGGATGAAGACTGCCCCATTGGCATGAATGGCTGATGGATTTGATTCAGCTAATGCTATCATTTGAAAAAATCAACCCCCCTTGAAATTGTTAGGGATCATCCCTGATGGGCAGATAGTAGCATTGGACACCTTCAACGAGGGTTTGAAGCTCCCTGCCAGAAAATTGGGCATTGCGCCTGATGCAACATCTCTGACTGAACGAATGGTCCAGTGACCAGGCATGGGCAGGTTGGGTGTCCTAAACCTGTTCCCAACCAAATGGACTACCCTTATGTGGGGTGGCCTTGGGGGATTCACGCTGCTCATTGGGTCAAATGTTATTTTGCTAACCGTCAGAAACATATCTGAGCCTCAGTTTAGATGTTTGAGGTTGAACTGACAGTGACTTGGCCTACCACCAATTCTTTAATGTCAGTTCCCAGTTAATTTATCTGTTCCCCATTCCTGAACAATTCGCCAGTTAGGTTGAATTTGTGGGACATGATTCCAGCTTGTTTCCCCTCCAAATTGACCACTATTTAATCAGTCACATTGCACTGAGAAAATTGTTGGTCAATTTTTCTTTCCTAAATTTTCCATTAAAACCTTTCCTAAAAAATCTAGATTTTATGTTGAAAAATAAACTGCCTTTTCCGCTGACCCTCACACTCCCCTCAGGGTTAATGGCTGTACTCATCTGTTATTGTATTATGTGCCTGTATGAGATTCTGGCTCACCAGCAGTTATTGGTGAAATACCTTCCCAGTTCTATATCCGTTGTTCCATCAGCAGTGCCTTTGGCATTCTGGTTTGCCATTCGGATGCTTTGGCACCTAGGCTGGCAGGCTGGTCTAATTCTTACTTGCTGTTTGCCTGACACTAGATGAGAGTTTGGTAGCTGCAGTCGCTCATCTGTTTTTCTGGACCAACTCCAAAAATATTCTCAAATCTAAACCCATCAATGTTAATGAATCTGAAGAGCATTATGTACAAAAGATAAGACAGCTTTGATAATATTCAAGATTTAATCAAATTCAGCGTAACAGATGCAAGCTTCCCCATCAAACAGGTAAAATCAGGACCATTTTTAATACAAAAACTTGTTACCTGTGACAACCTCAAATAACAATAAACTAGCAAATGAGCTGTAAATGAGCAAAAAGTCAAATGATAAAGTTTGAAAACATAGATCAATCATGTCATTGAATATAAAAATTTGAAAATAAAATTTTTGTCATTTATAAACTTACTAAAACAATTTGAGAATGGTATAGGAATCTTGGATACTACTAGAGTAGGTGAAGGTCAACTAAAAGGATGAAGTCAACCGTTATTAATCAGAAATTAGGACTTAAAAACTTGCATTATCAGACATTAAAATTGCGTTTCCAATTTTACTATAATTTCCAAGCCCAAGCCTTACACCCCATGTCCATTTATATATCCTAACGCCCTGCTAATGGAAGGTAGTTAGTTAATAGTTTATTAATTATAATATAATCTTTCCCTAAACAACCACCATTTTTTAATTTCATATTTAATTCATTTTAAACTATGATGAGGCCTATGAAGGGACGTCCCATATTATCATAAGTTGTAGTAAGGTCATAATCCAAAGGGTTATCTGAAACACTATCCAGTATGCTATAACGCAGATTCAACCATGAGGCTACTAACCATCTCCCCCATCACTCCAAAGACAAAGATAACTTTCCAACCCACTATATCTCCATGATACAGGTGTAGCGATGCCTTGAAATTTGTGGATCCTACTGTAAGTGCTTAAAAATTCCATTATGGAGCTCAATCTTATTTCAGCACGTTGTATTATTAACAAAGTAACCCAGCTACCAGATATCACTGTGAGGGCGTTGGTTTATGTTCATTTGGATGTGGATCAGGTACACACAAAGCAATGTTTTTTGGTTCAAAAGAGTTCCTCATTTTTTGGTCATGAATTACCATTATAATGATATGCACCAAAATGTCTAATTTATACATTCTAAAATACTCAGCCTACTTCACACTATTTTATTGCTTCTGTAGTCAATAGTTCATCTTCTTCATGGTCTGATGATGCTTTAATTGCTTGGTTAATCAGAACTGTGTCTTGCTTACTTATCATCAACCCTGAAGAGAATCATTGACTATGTTAGACAAAATTTTAGGGGCTACAGAGCTTTGCATATGAGCACATATTATCTTCCACTGCCTAATCTGAATAATCCTAAGTTATAGAGGAATCTTTGTTGGTTAAAATAAACCTCCCAGCTCAGTGCTATTGACCCTTGATAGCATTGTCTCAAGTGAGCCCATAGGGAAATTAGATATCCCTGTAAAACCTAATGACCCAGCAGTGTCACCCCACTATATTGGGCTAATGAACAGGTAAACTCCGATGCCATTTTAATCCAGTTTACAAGAATATGTCAAATATTATTCCTATCTCTGAACCCTTTGATCTATAATCAACTAGTTGTCACATGCTTAAGCAGCAGAAATGCACTCTTGGTCAAGAAGAGAAACAGAAGGTGTCAGGATATTCCTGTGGTTATGAAGTCAGGACCTAGTGTTTGTTCACTCAAAAATTTAAATATGACCGTGCAAATTTCTTATTCACAGTTCATATTACAGTAAATCAATGTGGGTGTCAATAATTGCCCTAGTAGACATTGATGTGACGATATGGACTAACTATGTAAAATTTGTGGGTTTTGATTATTTTTTAGCCAATAATCCCTATAAAATTATTACTTGCACAGGTTTTGGTTTTGTGCAATTCTTCCGCATTTTATAATAGTTGATTTAATTGGTTGATAATAGTATGATGACTATTATCCATAGTTGAATGGAAAGATAGATCTCAGCCCAACGCCAGCCAGTACTTGCTCTTTAAAATACTTGTGATGTCTTGAAATAGGGATTCGTTCCCTCATACTGTCTAACTCAATCTTCTCTTAGATTCCTATTTATTTTCTCTGGTTAAACACACAGTTGGCAGAAAATCCCTATTTGATTCTGCTTCTTCTCAGGATCCCCGCTCAGATCCTTACTCTTTGTCTTAAAGAGTCTCCCAATTATCGCACACAGCAATAATATCCCTGAGAAAGAATAGAACAAATGGATGCTGATAAAGTTTACTAATTATATCTACTTTATACTTTAGTAAAAGTGATAGTTATATCTACTGTATACTATATGGTAAACACTACTATTTATATATTGACTATCTCATTATTGGTGAATTCTAGAGAATTTATAGTGGGGGATTTGGCGCCCAACCCTCAGTTGACACCTCTTTGATGAAACAGCAGCTGTTGCCATTGAATCACCCATCCTTGTCTCAGCAGCGATGGTCTTCTCCATCCTAGCTAGGATTCCGTCATAGGACATCCTCAAGACCTAAAACAGAAAGAGTCAGAAAATGTGTCACTAACGTTTTCCTCTCGATTCAAGCAAACCAACCATAATTGGCTAGCAACCTGCTTAGGTAATGGAAATTAACCCATTAAGGCAGGTCACTCGCCAACTGATCAATTTGCTAGTTGCAGACAGCATCACTCACCTCACAACTAACTTCTTAATTCCCAATTGGTCAGTGATGAAACCTGACCAATCCCAATCAGTACATCTGATAGTTAATCAACTATCAGATGCCCCTATTTTGTTGGCAACTCCGCCTGACAAGATCTTAAGCATTTGTCTGGATTGATCCCCAATGGATCCAACCAGGCGAATAACCTAAAATTCACCAAACATAGTTACCCTGAAATAAGGGTCAACTGATTTCCAATTCACCTCATAATAGGGAAATATCCCCAGAAATCCCTGGTAATCTAGCCGGCTGAGAATATGAGCAAAAATCCCACCAAACTATAATATAGTTATCAACTCAGAATTTGGAGATCCAAATTTCGAGTTGAAACACCTGGTGAATTTCTGACTGAGGTCAGATTGGCACTAGGGCTGCGCCCTTCCTGATCTATTCTTTAGATCAAAAGAGCCTAACTTATAAATATAGTGGCCCCCAAAGAGAGACCTTAAAAAGATCAAGCCCGCCTATACTGAACCTCAGTTTGGAATTTGAGTTTCTCAGCCACTTAATCCTATGCTTACTTGGATACAGGACGTGACAAGATTTTGTCACATGAACAAAAACTTTGAGCTCTCAGGGCATTGGCCCTTACCAGTTGTTTTGTCTTTTTGCCACGTTTGAAATGCCAGAAAATTCAGGAACCACCTCACTTGCCACTTTTATTACATTAAATAAAATAAAAGTTTACTTTGGGAGTGTGCATTCTCACTTACCTGTCATTGTTTTTCTGCATTTAGGATTTTCCTAAATTTAGAGGTTAAAGATGAGATGATAGCATCCGGATTTAACAACTTACCTCCCTAGTCCAACTTGACTTTGGACTTATCTTAGTTTCAATTAGAATCAAATGTAAGGCATATTGCAAACAGAATCTGAGTGGTTCCATTAGCTACAACTAAAGCCATAGGAAACTAAACTGATTTGCAAATTATGCAGGCTTTGGACCTGGAAGTCACAACTGGTATGATATATTTTGTGCCTCATATATTTCTTGTGATCACGCTTCCCCTGCATAAGCCACTTACGTTTGTTGCTTAAGAACATGATTTTGTGGCCAATAGAACAATTCCAGAGATTTTGTACCAAATGATTTTGGGATTAGGTTGGATGCACAATCAATTGGTGAACATTGCTTTGGAAATGAATATAATAGTCATTAACTCAAATCTTTATTTAGGTAAAATCCTATTCTTCAAACCATTGACAACAGGTAATGTTGTGTCAGCAGCAATGTTTTACTTATTTACTAATGTTTTTCCTTCTCCCTAACTACAGTGCTAAAGATACTTGTGCCCTTTTAGTCTGTTTGATGTGGCAAGGTGCCAATAATATACAAAACCACTCAGAGTTTGACCTGAACTTCCAGTTGACAGTTGATCTTATTAAAGTCAAATGACCATTGTATCTCTTAACAAAAAAATGAGGACCAAGCTTGGAAAAAATGGATGGAGAATATGATGGCAAAGGGATAGTTGATTAAGAAATCTCCCCCATCTTATATCCAGTGGTTTTCGCTCATAAAACAGATAGAACATTATGATACTGCATAATTTATAGGTAACTGAATAACAGTAAAGTCACAGATACCTACACCCTTACCCTTGAGACCGCCATTGCTCAAGCAATTAATAAGTCTAATGTTTTTCAAAACTTGACCTAGTAAACACTTTCCACCAGATGTGGGTGAAGTCCGGCCAAGGATAGCTTTCAGCAATACAAACTTGATATTGAATATATTAGTTCAAAGTCATGCCCTTTTGATCTAAAAATGTCCTAGACATTTTCAATAGCCTCATTGACAACTCTCTGAATGATCTCAGGCTTAACTGCGCGGTTGCTTATGTAAACAAAAATAATTTACTCACCCAATTCTGAGCAACACACCAAAGATTTGGTAACCATGGTTGAAGCCCAGCATAAGTCAGTTTGTATACCAATTTTATCTAAATGTGAATTCTAAAAGGACTTAGTTTTTTTGGAAATTTGGTAATTAAGAATGGGTACATTATTGCGCTTCTAAACTGGATGCCATTCACTTCTAGGAAACTCCTGTAGCTCAGAAACAATTGCGCAGCTTCTATGGGTTTGTCAATATCGTGAAGAAATTCTCACAAGCCATCTCTGAGTTCAAATAACCCTTATACCCCATGGCTTGCAAAAATGCGCCACTTATTTAGCCCTTTAAATCTCAGCATGCTTTTAAAGTGATAATGAGGCTTATATCATTGCTCTTTTTCTCCACAAGACTATTGAAGATGAGACCTTTATAGTGGCATGTGGCGCCTTGAGCTCATCTAATGGTGATGTTCTCTTACAAGAGCATGATGGACGGAAATATTCAATGGTTACTTTTTGTGGAAGCTTAGTGTAATTGAGCGCTTCTGGGCTATATATAATAAAGAACTGGTTTCTGTTTCCTGGTCTCTGATGCAATGGTGCTATCTTTTAGGGACCCAAACACACTGTAGTTTTGCGCACTGATCATTGATTTTCTCACCTTCTACCAAAAGCTATAAGATATGGCACACAGTCAGATTAAAACTCACCAAGACCTCCTCATCATTGAAAAAGTTATGAGTTTGTTAAAGGTTCCACCTACCTATCTCAAATACTTAGCCTCGTTCCTCTAATGGTCCTGACCTTCATGTGGGTTCTGAGTTAGTTACTTTAATTCCTCCAGAGAAAATAGTAGCATTGCCACCTTCCAAAATTGCTGTAATAATTTTATCCTCATGCGTTCCATTTCTTATCACATGACTTCCACAATACCTTATGTTTATGTTCAATCCTACGCGCCTGCTAGCCCTGTTGGATCAAGATAATCTGCCTCCTAACCATTCATGGTTGAAAGTTATCTCCATGATGCTGTGTTATTTCCCAAGCTTCTGATTCCAAAGGTCTTGGCTTACTGACGAAGATTTTTGCTGGTATAGCCCCTTATGGATAAAATTATCAAAAGGATTGGGTGATTTAATTATGAAATTGATTCTGGGCTCCTTCTTTCCTGAATTCCAGCGTGATAAAGGAACATCATGTTTCCCACAATGGGGCTCAGGCGTAAATAAGTGTAACAGCTTTATTAATTGTGGTTATAATTGAAATGTACTCACATATGATGTTCCCACTTTTGGTAAAGGGTTGCTTGACTTGTGACGCTCTAAATCTGATATGACAGGTCAAATTGTTCTCCATCACCCACTTTAGTAGAAGGCAAGCCCTGGACCTCAACCTAGTGGAATTTATCATTAGCTTACCAAAGTCTTACGTCTATACTGCAATCATAGTGGTGTTATATCTTTTTAAAAAGATGCCATATTACCACCCTTGTCTGACAACATTTTTGACAAAAGCTATGGCGCAGTTGTTTGTATCTGACATATTTTTGCTGTTAGGAGACCGCTGAAAGAAATTATTGAAAGAGGGACCCAGTTTACCTGATTTATTGGGAGGCTCTGTGAAACATACTGAAGAGCAAGCCATGCAGATTGTCAGCATATCATCCTTGAAATGACAGCCAAACTGAATGAACAAACCATTTATTAGAACATACTACCACTTGTATACTACTGCATCCCAGGATACATGGGCAGCCAACCTTCCAATTGCTCAGGCTATTCAATAACTCCATCCACTTGTTAACAGGGATACCATTTTACACCAACTTGGAGTACAACACTGCCTTCACCATTAATCCCAAATATTAAGTAAAATTCCAGTTATGGTACTTTACTTCACATAACCATAAATTGCATCAACAAGTCCAGAACCAGCTTACCAAATCAGCTAATGGCGCCAAGCGGTTTTCTGGCAAGAAGCGCCTGACCCTGACTACCAGGTAGGTAATTTAGTAATTTAGACACCAAGAAGCTTCACCTCAAGGTCCTAGGTTGGAAGCTGACTTGCAGATGAGCTGAGCCCTTTCCTGTTAACAAGATCTTCAATAAAGGACATTCCACTTGGAACTGCCAACACGCTGGAATATACATATCTCATTCCACACTTCCTCCCTATCCCCCTTTAGGGGCAAAAAAACCTGCATAAGAAGTCCCCCTTATAGTCAATAGTACCATTAAGTTTAAAGTAGAGGAAATATTTCAGTCATGGCAAATCAAACATAGCTTACAGTACATAGTTTATTGAAAGGATTAGACAACATACAAGATTAGCTGGGCCCCACCAGAGATTGTTCCAACTGTTAAGAGTTAGTTACAGAATTTCACAATAATCCCATGGAAGCTCCAATCCCACACACAATTCAGCTGCCATTGCAGCAAATAAAACTCCTTACCCACACAAGAATTACATTTTATCAAAGGCATCTGAAGGATAAGTGGACCATGTCCATCTTAAAAAGAATAAAGTAGGGTTCCAGGATCCATTTATCAAATTGGACAGACCGTTACATTATCACATAACCATGAGGGGCATCACTCTAGAGCCTTGCTTCTCACTCAGATTACTGATCTAGGACACACCCTATATAAGATGGGTAGATGCTATCCATCCTTGTTAGCCCTCAAGACACCACAACCTTTTTTAAGTCTAAACCAATCATTGTTGCTGAATATGCAGTGCATTATGTGCAGAATATCAGATAGACTTGTTTAAATTAAATAATTTAATGAAGTCAAGTGCAACAGCCGCAAGCTTCTACCTTAAACAGGATCAACCATGACTCTTTTCAGATACAAAGAAACTCAATACCTGGGTCTTTACCATGTAACATTAAATCAACAATTGATCTACAAATAAGAAAGAATTCAAATGTAAAAGTTTGTAAACAATAATCAATCCTTACAATGATACAGAAATTGGCAAACCATATTTGGACATTTAGAGGCTTACCAGAGTAATTGGAGAATAACATAATTTTTTCAAAAAAATCATAATAGAAGATCAAATGAAATTTATGAAGTCAAAAATTACTAAATCATAAATTAGGTTTCAAATTATGCATTAAAAGAACGTAAATTAGTGTTTTCAATCACTACTTTTTTTAGTACTAGATGGTCCCAACCCAAGGGGGATTCACCGATGTTGTTTTCAATCACTACTATTATTTTCAAGTCTAAGCCTTACACCCCCTCATGTTCATATATAAATAGCACCCTGCTAATGGTAGGATGTTGGGTTTTTAGTTTGTTTTCTAATACAAAACTTTCCCTAACTTTTTCCATTTTTTAACTATTGTCATATTAATTCTTACTATAATATGAGGCCTATGGAGGGCCTCTCATATTAATACAAGATGTAGTGAGGTCATCCGTCAAAAGATTATCTGTAAAGTCTTCTCAGGAAGTAGAACGAAGACTTGACCAAATAAGCCCACAACCAATTTCCCCACCACTAAAAAAGCTCACTATCTAATTCCCTCTATACCCATGATACAGGTGCAGTGATGTCATGATATTTTTGTATTCTTTTGTGGGTGCTGAAGCTTTTCTGCCTGGAGCACAAAAATATAAGCACGTTTTATTCCAAAAACTCCTGGCTAAGCCCTTTGTTTGGGATTAAAATTGCTTTTGTTGATCTAAGTCTGATTATATTTTTCAGAACTCAAACTGCGAATGAAGATAAATTTGCTAAGGTTGAAGTCAAATCTTACCCACATACCAGAACTTTAACTCCTGGAACCAAGTTAATGAAATCATTAACCCATAATCTAGCAAACAAAAAAGAGGAAAAATCCAAAATCATCTGAGACAAAGGTGACAAAGAGACTACTTTACCAATTCTGGAATACTACATTAACATAAAGGAAATAGTTTTGTCATGCGCCACTTCCTGAAGCTCAAAGAGATCTTGATTGTTGGTTTAAAAAGAAACACCTTGGGAGTGATAGACCCCATTAATTTATATATGTCCCAAGCCTAAATAATCATATACTTTTATATTTTATATTTTATATTTATTGCAGGGAAGGCTGACCATGGGATGGACACTTCCAAATATGACTCAGACGAGACAAGACTTAGTACCAGGGAGGCACCCCAGAGAAGCGATGCTATCTCTTGTTGCCAGCGGGAACGCCACTTATGGGAAGGGGAGGGAACGTGCGTAGGGGGCGTAGCCACTATTGAGCACGTGTGGAGGAAGGGGTCTGATTTGATGAACCAGACTGGGAACCAGGAGGAGACCAGCTGTCAGCGATGCGGTGGGAGATATCCAAACATCCACGCTTGAAAGTGATCCACCAAATGAGACCAGAATCTGTGGTCAGCTTCAGGGAGGGTGGGGATGGATCCAGCGATGGCATCCAAGACAATCGTGTGGATAGTCCACATGGCGATTGCAACCACCAGAGCACGGAGGGAGGGTGGGAGGGGAGGCCATTGATGAAGCAAACATATCTCTTGACAGACTGAAGGGATGTGTTTGATCCTGGCCTAGCAGACGTTGGACTTCGCGCCATATTACTTTAGAGGTGGGGCACTTCTCCAGGCGGTGGAACAGCGTTCCATACTGGCCACACACGACACAGGATGAGTGTAAAGCATTAGAGCACTCAGCTGGATACACCCACCTCAGGCAGCGCCACACATGGGAGCGGACTTGAGGCTGCAACAGAGGATGGTGTGCATATTTCCAGATAGTCTTTTGGGTCTTAGTGGAATAAGGGATGTCTATCATGTTCAGGTAGTCCACCCTGGATAGGACTTGGGGTCGAATGGGGATCACGCCATCATGGATGGGTAGCCCCTGTACCTCTTGTATGAACTGAGGAGAGGGGCGGCCTCTTCAGGGTTGTATGTCCACTAATACAAATTCTCCACTCTGCGCTTTGCATGGAGAGTAGGATTCGTTTGTAGTGGGTTTTGGTCCCGTGAGGACCTGTGGCCGATGTGTGTGATGCAAGGTATTTCATCAAGGAGTGGGGGTTTGATGGATTGTTGAGGCCCAAGGCTCGGGAGAAGTTGGAGCGGGCTGCGCGGGACCAGTGTTGGGATGGGAGTGTAGGAGCAGTGACGGCCGCGATCCAGGTGCCCAGGATCTTGGCGGCATGGGCTTTGAAGTCAAGTAGGCCCATGCCACCATGATGATGAGGGCCAAACATGACCTCTAGCCGTACTGGTGGAGGGCGGCCTGACCAAAGCCAACCTTGTAGCAAAGCATACAGGAATTTGAAGAAGCTTGGGGAGAAGGGGATGGCGTGGGCTCCAAACCAGACTTTGGATAGGAGCATAGAGTTGGCAAGAACAACCCTGCCAGTGAGGGTAGTAGGGTGGGCTCTGAGAGAGAGCGATTCGCTTCGTCACGTTGTCCAGTATATGGCACTCCATTACTGCTGACGCGTATCCACCTGCCTCCATCCACACGCCCAGATGGCGTACCGGTCCTATGGTAGGTCGTGGCACAAGGGAGCACCAGTGGAGCGGTGTGTGTTGAGTTAGTAAGGCGTGGACGTGGGCGAGCAGATGGGCCGGGTTGGGAACTACTTGCTGGGGCCCAGCAGTTCTGAAACTGACCAAGGAGGATGATTTCGGTTTTGGAGGCGTTCAGTGCCACGTTGCTTACCCGGGAATATTCCTGGATGAGGGCTTCAAGCGCGCGTGCATCTTTGTTATTAGACACACCCCACCACGCAATCATCTGCAAATGCCATCATCTGACTGGGGTTTGGCCTGGCACATGGACCCCAGTGAGTTGGGCATTCACATTTCACAGTAGTGGGTCAAGGCTGAAGTTGTATAAGAGTGGGCTGAGGGGGTCCCCTTGTCGCAGGCCCCTTTGAGGATGGACTACTTCCATTAGGAAACCTGGGCCACACACTGCCATTGTTGCAGATTCCGTGAGCAGCATCACCCAGTTAATGAAGCGGGGAGGTAGGCGGAATTGTTGGAGGCAGGCCCTAGGTATTCCCAGTTTACTCTATCATAGGCCTTTTGTTGGTCCAAGAATACAAGTGCCCCAGAGGCTGTGAACTGACACACATTAGCCACAGAGTGCACGTTATCCCAAATCGACCTTCTGGGGATGAAACCAAATTGTTCTGGGGAGATGGTGGCAGATGCTACAGTCCCTAAACGTTTAGCCATGATTTTGGTTAAAATTTTGGTGTCTGTGTTTGTTAGAGAAATGGGGCGCCAGTTGGCTAAGTCTAGCCTATCCCCTTTCTTGAATAGTGTGACCATAAAGGCCTCATGTCCTCCTGGTAGGAGGCGCATTTCCAACAGGTTTTGGTTGAGTGAGGCTAGCAGCAATGGGGATATATATTTAAAATATTTTTTGTAGAACTCATATGGAATGCCATCTGGGTCTGGGCATTTTTGGTTTGGCGCACCGCGAATGGTAGTCCATAATTCGTTTGGAGTAATTAAATTCATTATTTCTGGGTATCAGAAAACAGTGCGGATATGAGCTCAGTCAAGAAATTCCGCCATTTTGGCTGGCTGAAATTGGTTTGGCACAGTATAACTCGGAGTAATATCTTTGCATTTTGATTGCCACTATGGCCGGTGTGTCCACGATAGAATTATCTGATCTTCACACCTGTGTGCAGGCCACGCTCTGGCATGGTGCAAAAATTTTTTTGAAGAAGTATGCGGTGCACTTGTCGCCTTTAGTGATGCATGTGGCCCTGTATTGGACACAAACCTGATGTTTGTGTTGCCTTTCAAGTGCGTTGAGGTGGGCTGCTGCCTCCGCCCACTTCTGGCCCCATGCAGGGCTATATCCTGAGGCTGGAATGTTGGACTCCAAGTGGGCCAATTCCGCCAGCATGCATGATATAACCGCCCAATGTGGCTTGTGAGCATCTGGATGAGAGATGGCGATAGTGGCGGATGGTGTCTTCTTTGAAAGTTGCCCATATGTAAATGGGGTCCGCGCAAAATGGTGCAACAAACGATTTTGCCAAAGTTGCCTCTTCCACCCACGTGGAAAATCCTGGTGACGCGAGCTCTGGGGGGCAGATTTTGCACCAATGTGGGGCCTTTGCAACTGTGACGGGTAAGTGGTATGTTATCGAGACCGTCGGTGGTCAGAGAATTCCATTTTCGTTGTTTTGAAGTGGGAGATGTGGGGTTGGAATTTCGCCGGTGCTAGAATAAGGTCAATGCAGGTCATGGACCTTAATTGGCCATTGTGGATGTGGGGACGCGTCATGTTTTCTGAGCAGTGGGGCATGTCACAGCAGCACATCCATTAACCCAAGGGTGGCTTTTAGAACGCGTAGTTCTACGTGACCCTGTGGGGCATGGGGTGAGGGTGGCCACTGGTCCATTGGTGAGGTTAGCCAAAAGTTCATATCACCAATTAGGAAAGAATTGGGGGGTAGCGGGAGGGATTTGACTGATGAGAAAAATTCCCAAAGCTCATGTGCACCGTTTGGGGCATAAATGTTGACGATTGTGTGTGCAACATTGGCCCATGAGAAGGTGACAACGAGCACTCGGCCATTTAGGAATGTTTCTGAAGATGTAAATTTGAAAAAATTGTTTTTCTAAATTAGCACCCCACAGTGCTTCAACCAAAAGGATAGGGATGGTAGGAGCATTGTTTTCCAAGCTTCCTCGGAACCTTGTGGACAGTGGGACTCCTGGATGGCCAGGATATCCATGGGTAAATTAATTTTGTAAAAAAATCAGTTTCCTAGCCCAGGACGGGGAGGCCTTGAGTCCGGCGATATTCAGCATCCCTAGAGTGAAGGTTTCCCCCATCGCACCTTAGGTGCGAGGGGGTGGGCCCCTGGGACCACCAGCCTCTTCAAGGTCCCCACGGGCTTTCACAGCAGTGTGGGTGTTAGTGGCAACGCTATTGGGGCTTTTGTTATTTTTTGTGGAAAGAGTTGCATTGGCTTTGGCCTTCGCTTTTTGTTTTCCCAACGTCGGACAAATTTTTTGCGGTGCGGATAAGTTCGGTGCACCATCAAGTGGGGCAAAATTTTTTTTCAGTTGGGATAGGTCCCAAGTTGGTTTTGACTGGGGCTTGGGTGCAGCGATTGGGTGAGATCAAATCTCCCATCAGATCCTCGGATTGAGTGGCCCATTCAGCATGGGCCTCCCAATATGATTGGGTGATGGATTCCCAAGTTGCTTCCGCCGCGAAGGCCTCCATGTCCTCCTGGCGTTGTGAGTGTGGGATGGTGGTGGTGGCCTTGGCCGCTTCCTTGGCCGCGGTCTTATGGGCCTGCTTGGCCTTCTTCCACTCCTGTGGGGAGAAGGGCTTTACCAATAGGTAGCAGCCTTGTGCTCCCCACAGGAAAGCCTCCTTGGTGCTTGCGGTTGGTTTGTAGTGCGCCTCTCCGCTGGCCATGGCCGCTGAGGGGTGCTCTTGGAATGTGACGCCCTCTTTGATGGGGCATGCGTGCGCCTTATGGCCGGACGTGTCACAGTGGGTGCAAATGGGGGGCGCGCTGTCCACGGTTACCCGGAATGGGTGGGTGGTGTGCCTTGTGATGTCAATAAAGGTGGAGTGTGGGATCTAGGTTAGGTCCTTCGCGATCTCCTCAGTTGGGGTCAGAACTGCAATGGCTTTGCCGGTGCACAGGTGTGGCATCAGCATGAAACATTGCATTTTGAAAGATTGTATTTCGCCATATATGGTGAGACCATCTTTCAGGTGTTGCTCCAAAATGTCACGTTTTACCGTAGTAGGCAAAAAGATAAATATGAGGAAAATTTGGTTTGATTTTGTCCATCTGGTGCGTTTAGTTTCGATGACCCATTGCCCTTTGGGGAGGTCAACCACTATGCACACTGCTGCAGCCTCATCTGCTGCTATTTTGCTTTTGAAACCTAGGTCCAGCCAACCGCCCAACATGGAGTGAGGTGTAACGTACACCGCGGTCGGGAAAATTTTGTGTACATCTTCACAAAATTTTTCCCATAGGGCCATTTTTTGGATGTCCAGATACACACAGACTCCAAATTCCACCGACGAAAGTGGCTGGGAATGTGGCGTGTTGATGTACTGGTTGCATCATGCTTGCCACGCGAGTATCTCTGGGGAAATTGTGACCGCCAGTTTTTTTAGATTTTTTTCTATTCTGCCAGATTCTCCGGGGCGTTTTCAAACGTTAGAGGCCGCGGGCCTTCCGCCTGCTCCTCTTGCCTTGCTTTCCCAACTGCTCCCAGACATGGGCGCAGACTAATCCCCTCTATGAGATTATCAGACTAGATTTAGTCTTGAATTGAATGGGTTGTAAAAGTGTTTGCAACGAGAAAGAAAAGTAATAATCATATACTATTATGCTTATATAAATCTTCCAAATAAGCTTCCTATTTATAAGACTTTACTGATGTTATTAATAAAAGTCTTGGCCATCCTGAATTTCTACCCCTTTCTGTAAATTTTAAAAATAACCATGTCTAACTCTAGCAGCTTTACGGCATGTTCCTTCACCCAGCCCTACTATCTACATTGCTGCAGAAAATAGTGCTCTCTTCCAAGTTTTCAAAGTTTTTGTTAAAGAGAGAGGACAAAAAGAATGTGGATGATAATCCATAGTAAGAAACTTCTTAAAATAACAGGTTTAGAAGCATTACCCATTAAATCAGCAATGATCGCTTGAAGTAGGATTCCCTGTCACAGATACACTTAAATTTTATGGATGAGTACAGATGAGAAGTGCCCCTTGTAAACCAAAGAAAATATCATATAAGAATTACCAACCTTGGACAATCATACAAAAACTGCTTGATGGTATGTGTGCCTGAAGGACGTTCTAATCAGGTCAGAGCATCAGCATTCCCTCCACTATGAGCAGAACTATACTTAGCTTCTAGTTTATCTGCCACCAAAGTAGGAACTAATGAAACTTAATACATTTATAACTTTATTCACCCAGTCATCTATTACATTATGCAAATTTTTGGATTACACCATTAAGAAGTACTACGATAACTGGATCTGATCCAATCCTTCATTCTTCTACTTATGAATTCTACCAATATGCTTATTTCTTTTTGCAAGTCAACTAAAGTGCAATTCTCAAAAATAGATGCTTAATAGATAAAGTTTGATGTCAGATGACCTTACTGGATGGTGGAGCTTTACATAAAAACAGATACAGAATAACTCAATTGAACACCGCCAAAACTGAAGCTTACCTTCAATGAAGAAAGACTATTCCAACTCTTGGATAATATTATGTCCTTGAATAACAATGGGGACGATGTTTTGTGCAATTTGAGGAAGCTTTACAACATTCCATCCAGGAGCGCAAGGCCCTGATGACCCAGAAGGGACCCCAGGCTAACAAGGTCCGCCCAGACCATGACTGCCCTCTGAGATCCATGAGCCTCAAGGGGAATGTGGACCTATAGGAACTACCATGATTAATTGGGCCACATGGCCCCGGGAGCTATTAGCCTCCAGGGCTGCTAAGGCCACCTGAAAATGTCATCCCTCCTGGGCCCCAAGCCTTCCTTGTCCTTTTGAACCTACCATAACTGAACCTAAAGATGATGCTTCTCAATCCTTATTGAGTAATATCCAGAATTAAGTCGCTAAGATCAAATCCCAGAGTTCAGCTATAGCTCATGGCTGTGGTGTAAATTTATAGGCCAATCTCTCAACATTAACTATACCTTTAAGCATTGTCTGATGGGCTTATAAATATAAGTACCTTTTCCTGACTGTATGGTGTTCAATTAAACCGTATCAATAACTGGCTTATCCAACTTACCAGTAAAATAGAGGCCATTAAGACGGTAAAAGTCTCTACTGAGTGGCTGTAGAAGCTCAGAAGCTAGAATAACAAGAGCTTAAGGAACAAATATGCAAAAGGACACCACTATCTCAGCAATGACTCATCGCAAACCTGCAAAATGATGTAAATATTTGAGGGCTCAACTTGATCAGATGTAATCCAACAAAATACAATAATACTATGTCCTCAATTTGCCACTTCTAAGACTAACTAGGAAAATGTTTTATCCAAACATGCCTCTACTAACTTTAAGACTTAATTTAATTAAAAGTATGTCACCAGTAATGGAAGTATCACATCTTTCCTATACGTCTATGAAAGCGCCTCGGAAGAGGCTACCAACCAACTGAAAAGGTAAACACCTTCCCACCTTATTAATTCATATTGCCCAAATAATTATGGTACCTCACCTGAAGAATAGCCAAACCTGGAGCCAAGTTAAAAATTCATTTATTTTAAAGAATATAGAAGCGACCAGACCCTGTCTTTTATAAGCAAGCACTCATTTGTAATTGTATCAAACATGGAGAAAACAATCAAGTTGCCAATTAATTTACTATGAGGTCTTCTGGGGATTTAACTGGAATGACCAAAATTAATCAAGATTGATACCGTATCTCTGTCTAATGAGATTATAAAAACCCCATCAGAAATATCTGATTCTTAGATAGACCTATGATCAATCCTTTGGAGTTATCAGACTCCTCTGAAGGATGAGGGTAAGCAATATGAAGGGACAAAACCTCCCACAAGAAGGTCAATCTCATCTAATAAGAACCTTATCAGATCTGACCATCACAAGTATAGTAATAATAATCATCAATATCATTCATCTATTTGGAAAGATCTTACCTCGGTTGAAGCACGAAAATCCTCATGAAGAACTAACAAATTTACTACTATAAATGCCCCTCATTTCTAACTAATATAGTACTACTAATTTTGTCTCATGTAGCTCGATTTTGATCAATTAATAACAGAGTTCTGTTTTCTAATTGGAAATTATTAATGAAACAAAACCAATAACTTTGTTGCGCTTGTTTCTAGCTTTGCTAAAGCCACGAAAATAATAATTTTGTAGCCTTTGTAGCGCCTGAATTTGAAATTTCTATCAAAATTCCAATACTGGTGCTACCTGACAGGTCTGCTTCCGAGGCTACCTAGTGAAAACATACTTTCACGACGATGAATATGTCTAGTGAAGAAAACCCCTCATCTGAGGAATCAATGAGTATCACCCAAAGGGTACACTCCAATAGGCAGGAGATGACTTCTGCTAATATCAGTAATCTTCAATTTTGAGCTTCTATGGACTTGGCCATTGAGGGCTCTGACCAAGATAATTATAAAATTTAATCTGCAGATGTAGAAGAAATGGTCAAAGGCTTAATAAGGGGGGCTATCTAGCCTGGATTTGACCTAACTGAGACCAAGCATCTAAGGTTTCCGCTAATATGATGGACCTATACAATAGAGCGTTTTTATAACATACTGAAGTTGGATTGGCTAGAACTTAGCAGTACCTCCGGCAGTACATACATCCTGGCATTCATCTCATACTCCAGATTCTTTGGATTTCATTATCTCGAGATCCAATGCCAGTTGACTCTGGCGCAAAAATTTTATTCTCAGTTATCCTCTTTATATGAGATGGCTTCTAACTTTGGTCAGGATAATCAGGAAGCCATACTCACTAATATAAGGGAAATCAACGATCTACATAACCATTTAGTGAGAATTGACAATGGAGTTGCGGGGTACATTAGCCAAGAAGTATCTCATCAGGTTAGTGATGTCACTAATCTGATTCATCACTGAATTACTAACCCTTGAAGATGAGATTAGTAGACAACCAGGAAAATTGCGGTCCCAACTTGAGGAACGCTTTGTTGAACTCAATGGGCTACTTCAACAACTTTATCTGAATTTTGGATACTATTAGAGAAGGTGGACCCGGTCCTGCTGGCCCTCCTGGCCCTCTGGGACCACCTAGTTCTCCTTTGGTGACTCTAGGACCCCCTGGTGAATGGGATCCTCAAGGCCCTGTGGGTCAACAAGGCCCACCTGGGCCTGCAGGTTGAGATGGTTCACAAGGACCCCCCAGACCTCCTGGTCCCCCTGGATCCACGCTTTCAATTCACGATTCTGAACTATCAAGTCTACTAGTATCAAGATTACAGGCATTAGAAACCCAAATCCAAGCCATAGCTCAAGGGTGTTTCTTAACTTTCAAAAGGCCTTCCGACCAACCCAGATTTTTCTCAACCAACTTATTGGATGGCGTTTATAATGCTCATCGTCTATATGATGCTTACCAGACTACGCAAGGAACCCAGTTTGCATTGTTATCAGTTTCCATTGAAAAGTTAACTTCTAAATGCGGAGTACTCAAGAATAAGCAAGAAGAGATGATCACTGAAATTTATAGCTTAACTCAAACGCCTGCAAAGGACCATCTTACCCAATGGGTTTAAGATTTACAAGATGACCTCAACCATTTAAGGCAACAAGTTGATTGAATTACCACTCAAGCCCTTATTCTAGAGTCCAAACACTCTGAAGCTGATCCAGTCATGGTATCAGGCGTACATGTCTTGAGCAATGAACCCACCACTTTCAAAGCTATCTTCAAGGATAAGTTTGAGCCAGGTGAAGGTAGCACCCACTCTTTTCTATTTTTCTATGAGCGAGCTATGGACGGGGCAACGGATCAACATAGAGTTCAGCATATTACCTATTGTCTAAGCTGGTTCGCTCAAGTAATTATGGTTCCTCACCTCAAGGTTTGCAATATGTGGGCTTAAGTGAAAACCACCTAATTAAGGAATTTGGGAGTGATTAAATTCTATCTAATCAAAAGCAAGTCTTTATGAGCATCCTAATCAAGCGAGGAGAGCCAATCCAAGATTTTGCTAAGAGATTCTATCAAGAGGCCCAGACTCTAGCTACTTGCAATCACATCACCGTAGATGATGCCATTTGGGCTGTAATGAGTGCATTTGCTTCGCATAATCAGTTGCTACTGCATTTAAAATCACTTAAAGGAAATTTCAGATTTATTCTCTACATCAAAGAGGCTCTTATGGAGATTCCTAATGGTGTGATACACCCAACCTCCACTATTAACCCTCATTCTTATATCCATGCTATGCTGCCTAGACTCAAACCTAAACCTAAGAAGGATCCGTGCAATTATTGCGGTCTAGTGGGTTATATGGAAACTCAATGTTGGAAGAAACAAGCGGAAGAGTTGAAAAAAGAGGAGTCAGGATAGGGCATGAGGCTCCCTGTGCTGACCTACCTTTTGTGCTTCAAACGCAATCTTTTAACACTCCTAAAAACTGTTATGTGATATCCGCTCCTGGTGAAATTGATATCGCTGATGAATTAGCCAAAAAGGATACTATTTCTTCTTACGCTTCTGTTTCTTCTTCTAATTCAATTTGACCGTTTAGTCCCTTGGTATTTTAATCCGCACTTTGGCACTGATGTGACCTGGGTGGAAGTTATAGTGCACAAGGTGAAAGCTTTGGCTATCATCAATATTGGATCGCCCTTAAATGTGATCTCATCCAGGCTTATGAAAAAAATCAAAGTGGCGCCGGACTTAACCATTCTCAAGACTATGGAACTGCTGATCCTTCATACACTAAATCTTTAAAACTTATTCTTCCATTCAATGTGCTTCGGAAAGTTGGTTGTTTTGGCCCCTGCAGTGGGGTTGGACAATAACTGCTATGACTTGCTTTTGGGAACCAGTTTTATCATTGATTTTGATGCAATAATTAGTCTTAAGGACAACTAAATTTCTTTAATTGGGTATCAAGTACCTTTAATTTTACAAGATGTCCCCAATAGCAAAGGCAAACTCAAACGACGCGTTTGCTAATTAAAATATCCTACTTCTATCTCATGTCTTGAGTACCAAATTTTGGGACCTAGGACTATTCTTCTGCCTCCATCACCTTGTGCCTCTGAAGAAATGCCTTTATATTCTAACAATCCGATTACCATTCCTCTAAAAGCTTAAGTCATAATTGTTACTGGAGTACAAGTATTTGTGCCCACTGATCATGTATTAGAAATTTCTGGCAACAGATTCCCTCTCATTTGAAGCCTTAACCTGCCCCAGTACCCTTGATCCCGCTTACAATGGGACTATTTTAGTCTTACTAGAAAATCTCACCTCTTGATCTATGTGATTGAATTGAAATAACTCTATTGCTTATGTGCGGCCTACTCCTGTGAATAAAATTTTATCCTTCTCAGGATGTGGGTTTTACGTGATTTTGGGTTGGAAGAACCACCTATCATTTCTAGAGTTGACGTCAGATTTTAGAGATTCACTCAATCCAGAACAACAGCTTGAAGCTGAGACTCTGATTGAAAAGTATGCGGATATATTTGCCAAAGGTTCTGGAGATTTTGGGCTAATGAAAGATGTGCAGCATCAGGTGAAAACTGGGGATACTCCCTCTATTTAAGCTAGGCCTTATCACAAATCTAAAGTCGAGGAGGCTCAGTTCTCAGCGGAATTGAAACAACACCTCAATGTGGGGTTACTAATGCCTTCTATGAGTCCCTGGGTTTTCCCTTACTTCTCATCTGGAAAAAAGCTTGGGGTCATAGAGTGATTATGGACTATTGTTGGATCAATGCTAATACTCAAAAGGATTCTTATCCTCTACCTTGCACTGATGATTCATTTAGACTATTGTCTAGGTTAAAATTATTCTCAGGCATTGAACTTGCTAGTGACTATTAGCAAATTGACATGGCTCCGGAAGACCATCAAAAATGCGCCTTAATCTCTAGTGAGGGGCTATTTGAGCCTACTCATATGCCGCAGAGTCTTTATAATGCCGCTGCTAATTTTCAACGAGCCATGGATGGCTTATTTGGGGATTTCTAACTTTTCTGTGTTTTGGTTTACTTAGATGATGTTACTGTTTTCTCTCGCACTTTTAACAAGCACTTGTCTCATTTAAAGGAAATATTTAGTTGGATGCGTCACTCTTTGCTTAAGCTAAAACCATCTAAGTGTGCTTTTTCAAAACTGAGATGGAATTCTTAGTCCATAAAGTTAAGCGTGATAGGATTTTACCCTTATCTAATAGATACAAGCTATTATGGACATTCCTGTTCCTAAGAGCTTGTACGATATTCAAGTGTTTTTGGGGATGTTTAATTATTACTGACAATTCATCCCCTGTTTTGCTGAGATTGTAGAGCTTTTAGTCTATTTATTGCACAAGGAAGTTCCTTTCTTATGGGAAGAATCGCAGCAGCAAGCTTTAGACCTTTTGCACCAAGCCTTAGTTAGTGCTTTAATTTTAGCCCATCCTGATTTTTCCAAACCCTTTATGTTATTTATTGAGGTCAGTGATGTTGCTATTGGGGCCATCCTGGCTCAGCATGATACCAACCTGGTTGATCATCCCATCAAAATTATAGTAGAACCCTTTCCAAGGCAGAATGCAATTATACCGTTACCAAGAGGGAATGCCTTGCAGTCCTATCCACCATCAAGAATTTTCCCCCTTACCTCTATGGCAAACATTTCACTATTGTCACGGATCACGCTTCCTGTAAATGGTTACAAAAAATGAAGGATTCTGAAGGGCGCTTAGCTAGAAGGGCGCTAAAGCTCCAGAATTATGACTTTTCAATTCAACATCACACTGGAGCTATACACCAAAATGCTGATGGACTTTCTCAATTACCTACACTAATGTTATTCTCTGCTGAGGAGGATCATATCTATGACTGATTGGCAGGCCTGAGCTCTGGTATCGTGAATCTAAAGATTTTATAGCAAAGCTACAATCCTTAACCAAGGATACTCAAGTTAAAGAAGGTTCCTTATACAAGAAGTTGGGATCTAAATGGTTACCTTTTATTCAGCCCTCTGCAAGGACTGATACTATTATGGAGGCTCATCAAACTGTAGGTCATGGAGCTGTCACTAAGGCTTTACAGTGGTCAAAAATCAATGTTACTGGGATAACATGATGAAAACTGTACACAATGTGTTGGATACTTGTCTCACTTGACAACAACAGCGTGGTGGAAATCCAATGTACCAACACAAAATTGTGGGACCTTCAGAACCTTTTTCCACTATGAGTATCAATGTGGTGGGCCCTCTCCTTACTGCTACTTATGGGCATCGGTATATTATATTAGCTATCAACCATTTTACCAAATTAATTAAAGCTATCTCTGTTTCCACGATCACTGCTAAAGCTACTGAATCCTTTCTTTTTAAGCAAGTTTTCACCTGGCATAACATCCCAAAAGTTCTTTTATCTGATAATGGGACCAACTTTGTTTCTCAGGTGGTCTCTGAGATTATCAAATTAATGGGTACCTATCAGTCATTTACGTCTCCATACAATCCTTCTACTAATGGTGCAGTCAAACAGGCAAATGGTACCCTTGTAGCCATTATTCAAGAGAAGACTCCAACGATCCTAGTAGATGGAATCTCTACTTATCTAGTGCGATGTTGGCCTATAGGGTTAGCTATTATCATATAATTGGAATGTCTTCCTTCAAGGATCTTTATGGTCAGGATCCTATTTTACCCTCAAGTGTACAACCTATACTTGATGCTGCAACCCTGCAAACTACTGATTTAGCTATGAGGAGACTAGCTGATGAAATCACCTGAGTACAAGCCTTAGCCTCGAGTTCTCTTGCTGCTACAACTTTAAAAGAGGGAACTTGAACCAATACTAGTCGACCTACGTTACCTGAATACCAAGTTGGGGATCTTGTACTCTTCTATCATCATAGACCTGGAGTGCGAAGTCACAAACTTGATACCTTATGCGCTGGTCCTTATTATGTTATTTATCACAAAGGTATTAAATACTCAATTGCAGCTATTAATACTGGTACTGCTATTAATAGAGTTCTAAGTAGGTTTCTTTATAAGTATGTGCCCCTAGGCAAGATCTTGAAGGGGACATTGTTGGGGATTTGACTGTGATGACCAAAAATAATCAAGATTAAGAAAGTATCTTGGTCTGATGAGATTGTAAAAACCCAGTCAGAGATATCTGATTCTCAGATAGACCAACGATCAACCCTTCAGAGTTATTGGCCTCCTCTGAAGGATGAGGCTAAGCAATCCAAAGGAGCAAAACCTCCCACAAGAAGTTCAATCTCATCTAATAAGAATCTTATCAGATCTGACCATCACAAGTATAATAATAATCAGCTTTATCAGTCATCTATTAGGAAAGATCTTACCTCGGTGAGAAGCCCAAAAATCCTAATGAAGAACTACCAAATATACTCCTATAAATATCCCTCATTTCTTAATAATATAGTACCACTATTTTTGTCTCGCATAGCTCAATTTTGGAAAATTTATAACAGAGTTCTGTTTTCTAATTGGAATTTACTATTGCAACGAAACCAATAACTTTGTTGAGCTTGTTTCTATATTTTCTAAATCCACGAAAATAATAATTTTGTAGCCTTTGTAGCGCCTAAATTCGTAATTACTATTGAAATTCCAATAAGGTCCAGACATTTTTTGCATGTGACCACATCTCCCTTAATGACGCTATTACGGCTTCCATATCCAGATTTGAGTCTCACCCCAACTTACAGCTACATATCAACGCCATAAAGAGATACTTCACGAGGATTCTGGACATTAAAGAGGCACTTGTTGAGATCCCCTAATAGAAAATTCCAGAAGGCTTATAAACCCATCTACTCTTTCAACTGACGCCCTCAGATTTATGCTCTTGAGAAGAAGGGGTCTAATAAGAATAACATATAATGCACTTACTGTGGAAGCCGTTGGCATACCACCAAAGAATTTTACAAGGGAAATATGGACATGGAGGGAAATGTCCCATTAACATTAAGAAAGAGGCTCTTTATGTTGACAATCACCTTACGCCTCACCATCTACTTATTGGGCTATTGCATCTGCTGCCCCCTTTACAGCAATTCTGCTAATATGACTATCAAAAACAAAAACTTTGATTTGATATAATCTTGTTCTATATTGTCCCTCCAACTTCTTTCTTTACCCTACAGCCTCAATTTGGGGACTCAGTCACCAAAGTATGAGTTTTAGTGTTCAAAACTAATAGTATAAGCCTTTGTCAATACCGGCTCACCATTGAATGTTATATCCTTTGAAGCTTTTCAGTCAAGTCAAAGATGCACCCAACCTTCAACATTACTTTGGATATAGAACCTTAGGGCCACTTTGCACCCAGTATTTAGGCGCTTATTTAGACTTACCTTTTGGTTTATAAAGCTTACTACAACAGACCTGCTATAATTTTAAAAAATACAAAGCTATTACTTATTACTAGGGACTTAATTTCTTGCAAGAGCATTATGGAATTATGAATCTTAATGAATTATCAGAGTCTATATTTGGGTTCTAGGTACCACTTATTTACAAACTTTCGTCACTAAGAAGGAAAAGCCCAAGAAAAGGATACGCCTCATAGAAGACGATCAAACTTCTTACTAGACCAAGTATCATGCAGTAGGACCACGTGTGAAAATGCCTCCACTGTTTGCCGATGCTTGAGAAGGAATGACTTTATTTGCTACAATTCAAGTGGTAGTACCAGCTCAGGAGCAAGTTATAGTAGATATGCGATTCCAAGTACACATTCCTTCCAGACATACACTGGAAGTTCATGGAGTAGATAATCTGTCCATCAAGGAAATATTGCCCTGCCCAGGAATTTTGTATATGGCTTATTCAGGGACCATAAAGTGTTGTTAGGTAATCTGAATCCAATCCCCCGCGTCATATGAAATATGAGATGTATAGCTATGTTTGGCTTTTTCTGTTGAACAGTTACATAGCGCATATTAATTTGGTACCCTCAAGGACTTCAGGCCAAAAACTCTTCCAACTATAGCCACCATCAAATATAACATCATACAAGACCTTACTAACGCCCAACAAAATGCCGCTGAATGACTCTTAGCTGAATATTCTGACTTTTCCTCTGAACCCATGATTTTGGGAAGTTTAGCGGAGTGACTCATTGAGTAGATACTAGAGATGCTCCACACATCTGGAATAAGCCTTATTTGAAGTCAAAAGTAGAAGAAGCAAAGGTCACCATTGAGTTGAAACAACTTTTGGAAGCCAGCCTGTTGAAGCCTTTGCAGATCCCTTGGGCTTCATCTCAGATTTTGGTGAAAAAAGAAAAATGTAACCCATTGCGTGGTGATGATTTATCATAAAATAAAACTCAATCATCTAGAAGGACAGCTATCTCTAACCTAGGACTTACAATTTCCTCTGAATGCTGGCTGACTCACAGTTCTTCTCCACAATGGAGCTATCCAGTAGTTACTTTCAGATAGACCTCTCCCCAGAAACTGAGATAAGTGTATTCTTATTACTAAAGAGGGACTGTTTGAGCATTCCCAAATGCTGCAATGGCTATGCAAAACACTTTTTTAAATTCTATAAGTCATGGATGGCATTCTAGGGGATCTTAAAATGTCCTGTGTCATGGTATACTTAGACATTATCAATGTCATCATCTAAAATTTTGGCTCTTATCCCAATCAACTACAGCAAGCCTTTAAATGTCTAAGAACAGCATCGTAAAAAATTTTAGCCATCCAAATGTACCTTTTTCAGCGATAATTGGAGTTTTTAGGTCACAAGGTAATAAAAGAGGGTATCCAACCACTGCTGGACAAAGTCACGGCCATACATAAAATGTCCTCACTAAGAATTCTTAGGGACATTCAGGTTTTTCTAGGAATGGTGGGGTATTATCACCAAATTATTCCCCACTTCGCCAAGTTTACGGAGCCCCTGGTCTACCTATTAAAAAAAACGTGCCTTTCCAGTAGGATTTATTGCAACAACAATCCTCTTATGCTAAGACTTTTCCTAACTTTAACCCCTGTGCTAGTACAGCCCAAATTCAATAATTTTTTCTTTCTTTTTAACTGATGACAGTGATGTTGCCATTGGCGCCATTCTGATGCAGCATGATGAAATTAAGTGGACCATCTAAGTACATACTTTAGTCAGACTCTGTATAAAAGCCAATTAAAATTGTAGCATCACTGAACGTGAATGTTTGGCTGTGAGCCTCACCATTAAGCATTTCTGACATTTCTTTATGTGATGCACTTTATAAAAAAATTGATCACGCCTTCCTTCCATGGATGCAACATATGCGTGACCCCATCGGCTGTCTAGCCCAGTGGGCCCTACAATTACAAAACTATAAATTTTGTTCATTGACCAGGAGTAACACACTAAAAGGCTGCCAATCTCTTATGATTGCTGGTTCTAGATGTTTATCTGCTAAATAGTACTGCTTATATGATCTCCTTTGTTGTATTTCTTGTTTCCACTAGATACTCTGATATCTAGAGTGAACTCAAATGAAGATCAATTAATAATCAAATAACTAATGGTATATTGTATAAATTAGTAAAGAAGAAATGGCTCAGTAATTTTTCCATTTTATTGACTAATATTGTTATGGAGGGTCACACTACCACTGGGCATGGTGTGAAAAATTCACCAAATTCTGAAGCTTTAAATACTTCTGGAATGGAATGCTCAATTTTATCCAAGATTTTCTGGTTGCCTATATTACTTATTAACAGCATGACAAACCCTACCTGAGATTTTAACATCTTTAGTTTCTCCTTCAGCCTCTTTACATAAGGTGAGTATTGACGTTATAGGTCCTTTGCCCACAGGAGTCCATGACTAATAATATATAATGGCCGTGGACCACCTCACCAAATGTATCAAAGCTATATATGTTCCTAGGGACACTTCTAAAGCAATTTCCTCAATACTATATTGGCAACTCTTCACACAGCATGGTAACCTGAGGATGCTCTTATCCATTAATGGCCTAAATTTAGCTTCAGAGGTGATCTTAGAATTAAATGCTTTATTTAACACTGTTTGTATTTTTTCCCACCTTTCCACATTCCTAGGTTATCTGCTGGTCCAATAGAGGATAAGTCCCACTAGCAAATGAATTGCTATCAGAAGATTTTAATTTTACCTTAATAATGCCTTTGGATTTTTGAAATTTTCCAGGTTTGGATCCTTTGAGGATTAATCCATGCAAATGTTTAAGATTTTGTTGGGCAGAGTTGCTAATGAAATCAAGGCATTTGATATTAAATTGCTGATTAACTATTAGATGCTCCAATTTTGGATTATTCAGGTTTCATCACCAAATGATCGGGAATTTAATCAGCAATTGTGAGGCGAGTGATGCCACCTGCAACTAGGAAATCAATCAGTTGACTTGCAACCCTTTAAAATGGGTAAAGAGTCCCATTACCTAAGCAGGTCGCTAGTTAAATGTGTTGGTTTGTTATTATTGAGCAGAAACGTTAGTTCACGTTTTCTGGCTTTTTCCATTTTCAGGTCTCTGTGATGTCTGACAGAGGAATCCTGAGCTCAAAGGAGAAGACCATCACTGGAAGAGACTTTTAAAGAAAATTAATGAAAACGACTGCCATTTCATGGCTGAGGAGCCAACTGAGAAGTTGGGCGCTAAATTTCCTATAAATTTTCTAGCATTTTATAATATTAAAGCAGATAGTTAAGATTACATATTGTACACTATATTTTTGAATTTCTATTCACCTTTATTTTCTTATTGTTGTAGTACAATAATTATGGACTCTTTTTGTGGTAAAGAGTAAGGACCAGATATTTTTAGAAAAGAAGCAGGCCTTATACAGCAAATCTCTGCCAAGTCAGCGTGACAAGAATTAAGGCTGGGAAACTCTGAATCTGAGAGTGGATTATATTCAGCCAGGGTAGGGGAGAAGTCCCTTAATTGTCAACATAATTAATATTTCGTGGATCATTCCACCTTTTTCGTTGGACCACCAATTGACTGTGTTTATCTATTCAACTACAGATGATAGTCTTCATGCTATTATCGTCCATCTATCTCTTACTATCAAACAATCTAAATTGCGCACATAACTAAACATGTACGGTTAGATTCTGAAAGCAACAATCAAGAAACCCAGATTTAACAATTGGTGCTCATTAAAGGGGGTAGTTGAGTACACTAAGCCAATTTACAATGTCATAAGGACAAATTATAAAGTTTTGGATGGAATTGGCAACTATCAATAAAAATGACTTGAATTCAGCCAATTGTAAGAACTCGCTGCACTAGAGGAGAGAGTCACCAAGATTGAGGAAGGAGTAGTAGAAGTTTCAAACTTCAGCGATGAGCTACTCAGAAAAGTAACGTCCTTGAAAAAGAAAGAAGGAGATTTGATCAGAGAAGTTCTATCCCTAAAAACGGAATGCAAAGAGGATTGCATTCAATTTCATTCACTTATTTTGTATATGGAACATCTAGTGAAAAAATCAATTAACTAAAGAATCATAAATGTGATTTCAAACCCTATGCAGTGAATGACGCCAAGGAAAATACTCCAAGATCTCCAGTTGGAAATTTGGAAACTTCTAGAAATATGCCAAATGCATTTGGTAACATTTCAGTGATTACCCCCAAGATTACTCCTCTAGTCGTCTGGGGTAGCTGAGCCGCAAGTGGCGGCTAGAGAAAAGTTGTAGAAATTTAAAATCACGCCAAACTACCCACTTTTCAATGGGATAAAGCTTGTGCGTTCTATCGCCTGTTCAGCATGACTATGTTTGGGTGTGGCAATATACAAAAAGCTTTGAAAGTCATGAACTGCTTGATACTGACTGCTAAAAGATGGTGTTACCTCATCTTGAGGAAGACAAATAGTCCTAAATGAGGCCAAGGCTACAATTATGAAGGAGTTTGGATTTCCATCATGTATGTCAAAATACAAGCAAGAATTTATGGGGATCCAATCCCTGAAAGAAAAAACTGTAGCAAATCTTGTTGAACAAACCTATTAGAATCACAGATTTTAATTGGAGAAAAAGTATTGATAAATTTTTATGTACGGATGGCTTACAAGCGTATCTTTGGCCTTATCATCATTTGCATTAAAAGATGTCTTCCACGCTTGTCACTGAAATAACCACCTTACAAATGGTGGATCACTTGAAGATATTTGGTGCCATGTTTAAGGCTCCTAATCAAAGTTCTAAACCTACCTTGGTCAGAAATTTGAATACCACCAAATATGCTGAATCCACTAAGGAACCGCCTAATTGAACAGTGTCAGAAAATAAACCCAAGAAGTTATAATGGATAGACAAGAGCAATATGAGCTGTCACCAGTGTGGGGGGAAGTGTAAGTCTAGGGGAATGTCCCCTCTGCACAAGCTGGGCGATTTCTCATTTCCTAACAAAAAAGGTCTGAAGAGGGCAGCTGTACCTCTCGTCACATGGGGTGACCTCGCCATGTGGTAGACAAGTGCTGGGTAACAGCGCTCTTTTTGAAAATTCTTATTCCAGTTCCCATGCTTACCTCCACCGAGTTAGTTCACCAAATATAGAAAATCTCTGCTGAAATCATTGGAAACTGTCATCCCCACAAACTGGATGGACTTTATAAAACTGATGGTGTCAAATCCTTTAAATTGGAGTCAAAATGTCTGAAATATGTGGGATAAAGCCCAACGGGTATGCAACTCATAGCTGGAAGGGGACAAATAAGGAATTCTCAGTCAAAATTGCCAATAACATTGAGCTATCAAGCAGTATGGTTGCTGATCCTAAATTCCTCTCAAAATCATCAGGCTTTGTCCCCAACAGGCATGTATCACCATTAGGATTGTTGCCAAAAATTCTAAACTTTCATTACAAAGATTGGGATCATCACTCATGGAATCCTGATTGTTCAAACGGACACCCCAGCAATCAGGCATGGGCTGGTTGGTCATCCTGAACCTGTTTCTGACCTATTGGGAATGCCCCTATGTGGGGTGGCCCTGGGGGATCCCTGTTGCCTGTCAGGCCAAATGCCGTTGCACTAACTGACATAAATACAGTAAAGCCTTAGGTCAGGCGTTTGCATATGAATTAATAGCTACTTGGCCTGCTGCAATTCTTTTAATGTCAGTCAGATTGTAGTTGATATTTCCTCCATCCCTCAAAAATTCACCGGGTTAGGTTGAAATTTAAGGGCCCCAATACCTGCTTTGACAAGCTACCAAATCAAACACTATTTAATCAGTTGCATTGCACTGAGGAAATTGTTGTTCAATTTTCTTTATTTAACTTTTTAATAAATTTTATCTACCCAAATCATGTTCCTTTTTTTATGTTCAAATCTAAACTACTCTTCCCGCCTATATTCCAACAACCCACAGGGCCCATGGCCAAAATCACTTGGTTCTTCGCTAGGTTTCTATACACAACTATGGCTTATGGGCACTCAGTGACGAAATTCCTTCCTGGTTTCATAACAGTCATGCAAGTAGCAGTGCCACTGGAATTCAGACTTGTATATGGATGCTTTAGCACTTCAATTGGCAGGTCAGTCTAAAATTAATTTGCTATATTCCTGACATAATTGACCAACCAGTATTATTAACCATTTGCATCCTTCTCGTTGAGATGGGCGTAGCAGTAGTCCTTTTCTCACAGCTGAATAAGAATTGTGAAGAAGTTCTACTATGGCCACAATAGCCTAGTACCTCTCAATTTGTCTAAGTTCACCCTCCAAAATGGGATCTTCATGCTAGGAGACGCCGAGGTGGCCTTGGTGTCAAATCCCTGCTCTGAATCATTGTCCAATTCAATCTCAGTAGTATCCATGGCTCATGTGCCATGTCAGTATATTCTGTCATTCTGACTTATGAAATGTCTACTTCCCTTGTGAACCTAGTGGTTTCCCCCAATTCTAGTATTATCTCTTCCTTATCTACAGATTCAACTATAGCTTAAATAAAGAGAATTTCGCTTATTTTTTTTGAACATGAAAATTAGTAGTGGAGCTCACCATGTGTCATTTGAGGCCTTGGTGGACACTGGAGCAGCGGGTAATTTTATGAGTGTAGAGCTAGCCCACCAGTTGAAACTTGACCTGGACTTGGGTCCTATGATGATGGTCACTTCATTGGCCTCCCAGCCCTTGTACCTAGTGTCAGACATTTTCCTCCCAGGCTTAAGAATAAGAATGTTGAGGATAAAACTCGGCCAAAAAAGAGGAAATGTTGGACATTTACAAGTCACAATTTTGAGGAAATTAATTTCAATAATACTAACGTTGATATTGGCCAAAAGACCCTGGCCAATTCTCAGGTGAACCCCACAGATTGGGGTAACATAGGTTTAAATCCTTCACTGGCAATAAAATCAAAATTGAGCAATCAGATTAATCCAACCAAACCGTGGATCCTGGGGCGTCCATAGAATAGCACTCCCCCAGCCAAAACCAGGTCCTTTCCAACACCTAAGCGGGGACCACCCCCTTTTATAGTTTTGGCGGGGGTCCCCCAAGGTGCAAAAACTTTCTCAAATGGGGATTGGTTTAAGTTCATCAAATTACTAACCCACGAGTACGTTTTGGCCAACAATAATTCCCTTTCCATTGTTCAGCCAAAGTGAAGTAATTATCCCAAGATTCAATAGGCTATTTTCCCATATTTTTTAATTCAGATCAATCTAAGCTATTGCAAATGTCTCAGTAATTTCCTTTGACCCTCAATCCAATTTAAATAAAAAAGGGTCCTATATTGAGAGGGTACAGATTAACACTTATAAATACTAGTAAAACTCATTAATAACCCAGATTTTAATATTATTAGTCTTTTAATATTTTTAATATAAGTGGTGTTCATTCCCTTATTGTTGAAGTTTAGGAATAACCAAGCACCAGCGAGCTCTAGCAAATCCTAAACTCCAACAAGTGGTGATCACTACAGGGGAGCCTGTAGACCACAATAAACTTATTAAAAATGGAGCCTGGTGGGGAAACTTCCCCTCACAACCTCCCCGCTTCAGCTGAGTCTAGGATCACTGCCTTAGTACTACAGCTAGCTAGTGCCTTGTCTCGACTCAAAAAGCTTGAGCTGCCCCCCTCTCAAGGCCTTTATGGAGCCGCTCTTATCATTCATAAAACCTTTTTTAGGGGATAAGTTTACCCCAGGTGAGGGAAGTGTTGCTTCGTTCCTCTTTATGTATAAGTTGCTATGGATGGGGCAACAGATCATCTTAAAATTAGATACCTCCTTCCCTGCTTGAGTCATGGCACTCAAAAGAAAGTGGTTCCACACATGGCCACCCTTAGCACCTGGGAGGAGGTGAAGCAAGCACCCAATGATGAATTTGGCTCCCTAAAAAATTTTAAACAGGCAAAAACAGGCTTTTATATGCCTTAGCCTCCAACAGGGAGAATCCATCACTTCTTTTGCTAAACGCTTTTACATTAAAGCTCAACCATTATTGCTTGTGAGAATGCTACCCTAGACGATGCTGTTGCGGCTATCCTGGCTGGCTTGGCGTTCCATCCTTCCTTGGTAATGCATATCTCTTCTGTAAAACGCTCTTTAAGTGTATGAGATATTAAGGAAGCCTTATTAGAGGTGGATGATATTTATGAACTTGATCCTATGCAAGGATCTCTGAGCCAAGCCTTTACGCCGCCTAGGTTAGCAACGAATATGGCTGTTACCCTATGAAACCTACTCCTGCGGAGTTGCCAGAAAAAACTTCTTCTTCTCCCCATAATGATAAGCAGAGGTTAATGGCTGTGACAGGTCAGTGTTCCTCTTCGTCTTCAGCTCAAAAAGCAAAAAAAGGAAGCAGATGTCCCTTCTCCCACCATTGTCTTCCTCATCGTGGCTTTACAAGTGGTTTCAAAGCCTGCTCTTCAGACTAAACCCCTCTCTCAGGTAACAACTCGCCCCTATTACAGATGAGTTAAATGACCTGGACACAAAAGCTAAACTACATTTTTCACTAAAGCACATGG
>JAKSZP010008155.1:0-118723 GCA_022478985.1 Massospora cicadina | reverse complement strand
CACATCAAAGGGTCGCAGAACCCTTGTGACAAGTGCAGATAATGGGGCTGACTCCCCAGGATTGGTATCCGCTGACAACCAGATGACACGAGTTACCCCTGGGGAGTGAGGATAATGCTAAGAACAGCATTGTCAGGGATATTTCCCACTGAACCTCAATCAGGTGAGGGGATTGGGGACTTGCAGAGTAAAACAATTTTCTGGAAAAGACAAAAAATCCTGATAGAGTATTGGTTGGATCCAAAACTGACTTGAATTCAATTGACAAAAATCAGCCACCTAAACCAACAGTGCAACAACATAAAAAGTTTTCTGCCAATATGGAGAAACTTACTGAATTCGCTTGGAGTATTTGAGTAAAGGAGAAGTCAGGCACCAGTTCTGACAAGGCCCAGTCAGGGGGGAGATTGGTCCCCAACCAAAATCAATCCAGCAACCTGAGCAAATTGTTGGGCATGATCCCCAATGCACCATCAGGTACAATCCCCAACAAATTCATATTGACAGTGAGGTATAGCTCAACCAAGAATTGATGGCCAAATCTGAATGGACCATTGGGAACAAACCCCAACAATTTCAAGCTGATGGAGGGAGGTAAATTAGCACAAAGTCAATCTCTGAACCAATATGAACCATTGGGGACTAACCCCAATTGGGGTGAAGCTATATTGGGGATTGAATCTGAGGGATTGGACACTTGAGAAAAGTCAGCAAAAAACTAAAAGTGCTATCATGAGGAGCCAAAACCCCAACAGCGGTCAAGTCAGCAGCCAGGGCCCCAGTGAAATATACCTCAATTCAGACAGACATATTAGTGCGTCACAGCGTGTCTGCCTGCAAAGTCAAACAATGGGAGGCCTTTCAGTTTCTGTACTCAATGGCGACTCATTAGGTCTCCAAAAATATCAAACCAGCTATTATGGCTATGTGGCGAGACAAGTTTTCCACTGGAGCATCCAAACGCTGACTCAATACCCAAATCTTGATAGACATGGTGGTATTCTTCAAGGTGTCACAAGTTTGGACTGAAGAAGCCCTGGAATGGATGAAAACCCAGTGGAGAACAAGGTAATTGAGGCCACAATTTGTGAAGATTTAAAACTGGCAGATGCATAGCCTGGTTGGATGCTGACATCGACCTTTTAAATGTGAAGGAGTATAACAAGGCCAGTATTACAGCACAATCTGCCCAAGCCATTGGGATCTCAGGACTCAACCCAACAGAATTAGCCAAATACACAAAATAATTCCCAAACATCTCAACCGCCCTCAAATGGCCCAACACACCATTCCAGTAGACATGGCACTGGAATGGTATTATACCACATTCTCCCTAGAGGAGGCGCTATTGTAGATCATGGCTGGATTCAAGGCCACTGAGGCCCTACACTGGTCATACACCTGAATACCACCAGCCACTGCATCAGACCTGATGAAAAATTGGGCTGAATGAAGGAAAAAGTGGTGGAGTGGGGACCATTCTGGGATTGGTCACTGGAAGAGGCCATCAACTGGTCTGTCAACAGATCCACACTGATGTAAATAAAATACTGGTTCCAAGTGGTGGCCATTATGGACCTAGTTTGCGAATGGGCAGAGCTGGGGGTGACAAAACCAATTCACAAAACCCTTAGAGCCTGACCCTTCCCTATCAAAAAGTGGAAAATATGGCACAATATTGCAACAATCGCCAAAGCTTCAGACTGGGATGCAGCGGGGTTCACCCCATAGTCAGCCCAACCATGGATGGAACATGAGATTTTACCACAGGTGGCAACGGCGATGAAAGGGGTCATGACCCTGGACCTGGGCAGAGAATGGCTCAAAGCAGGGATCTGCCTCAAACCCATCCAGGATTGAAAACAATCCTTCCTGAAACTGATGCTAGCTGCCCCATATGCCGCTGAAGGTTTCACCCCCTTTGAAGCATTACAATGGAGTGAGGCGGGAGTTTTGGCAGCCACGGGATGAATATTTACAGATGGGGTCTGGAACAGTGTCACAGTAAGGGACTGGTGCCAAAATAGCTCAGTTACTCTAGAAGTCCATCAATAATACCTACACCCAACGTGCGGCCCAGGATCCGCCATCAAGTGGTACCAACTGGGTTTCTTGCTGACAGATGCCCTCAAGTGGAAAAACCTTAAGATTGGAGCGCAAATGGCTAAAAGTATCAGTCACCATGGTATCAGCATTCATCAAATTGAAGAGTTTCTCAATCAGGGATTCAGCCTCAATGAATTGGTAAGCTGAATTTTGAAGGGGAAGACTCCCACCAAAGTGCCCAAACCAAGCGTAAAAACCAAGTCCTACAGCGCAGCAGCAGCGCATACTGACAACAACACCTGGAATTGATAAGGAAGCCACATTGAGTACATCTGCCAGTTGATCAGCGGGGTCTTTACAGACCATCAGGTGCTGAAATCGTACCTAAAGGATGTATCTGAATACACCTGCAGCTAGTGGAGGAGGAGGAATGGTTTTATTTTATTTATTCAAGGCAAGCCAACCAGGGGACGGACATTACCAAAAATAGAGAAAGTATTGACATGAAACCTGAGCAGGGTCAAATCTGTCATAGAAAGTTTTTTTCACCTTTAAATTGGGACTCAGATTTTTCTGGTTATGTCATGGGTAAGGTTTTTGTGTTATTATACCTACTAACCACCAATAGCTTCCTTTGGCTGGCACCTCAATTGATGTGCAAAGGGTGGGAATCAAACCTGCAACCTTCAGGTTGGTAGCTGTATGCCCTACTGACTCGCCTTCCACCCCCCGAGGAGGAGGAATGGTTCAACCTGATAATTTTAATTAATCAGGAACTCAACGAAGTCCTATCAGGAGGGGACTTCAATCATTACTGGGTACCCAAATGAGGGTATATTGATATAGCAATTCCAGGTGAATTGGACTGCAAGAAAATCTTCAAAATCAGCATCAAATACAAGTGGATTTGTCTGCAAATGGAGCCAACCAGATGCGCCAACCAAACAGCAAGGTGGGTAACCTTCCAGAACCTCCTGACTGACCACAAATGGGAGTGGGTGCACAAATTGATCCAGACCATATTATCATACTATGGGGAAGTATGAGAATTTCAGCAATCTGGTGGCAATTACATCACAAAGTGCCTCCATCCCAGACAGTGGAAGCACTTTACAAACTGGCACCCTGGATGAAACTGAACAAAATAGCCCTGCCCTGATTCATCTGCCTGCCCAGCCTAAACAGGGTAATATATGTTGAACAAGAAGATGCCAAACAAGTGTGCCAGTTCTGTTACCAGACCAGCCACACAATGGCTCAATGCCATTACTGCAAAGGCAAAACAACTCAGGATTATAAGTACAACCCCGTCGTGGGGTCACCAAGGTCAGTACTAAGACTTTCTCCCACCCAAAAGCCAGAAAATGGATCCCATGCAACCTAATGGAGGTAGCGGACATGAAACGCCAACAACAAGAATTGGACCTGGCACATAGTGAGCATGGGAACGAGAAGTGGCCAAGCAACCTGAAGCAGATGATGAGCCATTTATACATCCAAACCCCAAATTATACACAACGGACAAAGGAATGAACCCATACCAATGGAGCCACGCCTATCCCAGGCGGAATGGATGATCCATGAGGAGAAAAGATGGCAAAAGGCGAACCCAAAGAGACCCCCCAAGAAAGGACAGATGCAGTAAGCCAATAAATCAAAATCTAAGCCTGACAAGCCAAAAGCACATACTAAATCAGATAGAAGTCATTGGCAAAAAAACCTGAGGAGACTGGTAAAAAATCAGTAGATGCGATGAAATTAGCAATGTTGGCCAGACAATCACTGACTAAAAAATCAATTACAGCCAACAAATCGAATGAAGGGATGAGAATCCAAATGTTGGAGGAGGGGGAATCTGCCACTCTTCCAGTAGGGGACAAGGGGCACCTGTACCCAATCATAAAACCATCCGCATTATCCATCAATATGGAGATGAAGATGGTGACCAAGTTCCTGGTGCACATGATTCCTAGGAATATAATCCCAGTCCTTACCAACTGGCCCCAAAAGCTGAGTAATACCCCCCACCAATCATTGACGCCATCTTCAGCTAACAAACAGACCTCAGTACATGACTTGATCCATAACACATATTATGCTAATCCTCATACCCATGGGTTGGGCATCTGGAAATGAGGATTGCAATCACAAATGCTTGGGGGATGGTGAGCATACAAACGAGGAGGAGGAAGATGACCATTTAATAACTAGTAATAATATTGACTCAATTTTTATTTCAGAAACGCAACCTGGTGACCAAAAGGAAATGGTGCTGAGCTCAAACTACAACGCATGAAACCACCCATGGTCCCACCAAATAGGCTACCAAGCCCTCTGGATGGACCATGTGGTGATCGTTGCAATGGATAAGAAAATAGACCTGGAATTTGTGGAGGAAACTCACACTGGAAGGATCTTAATAGTGATGACTACATGTGGAATGTGATCTCAAGGAGCTCTGGAAGAAAGTTACCCATCCTGTTCTCTTAGCAAAAGTGTCAAATACACTGTGGCGTGTTCTACACTGCTCATACAGGACAGGGGATCGAGCTGGTCCCAACTTCCAGCACAAGGGTTGCCCACGATGTGCAGAGCTGACAGACACCCACCTCCACCGCTTCTTTACTTGCCTTCTCATAGCCCCTTTCTGGAGAAAGGTCCGCGAACTCCTGCAAGCAGAACCCTGGGTAGCGCACCCATTTCAGGACTTCATGTTTAAACTCTCACTCCCCAATAGCTCCCAATCATTAAGGGTCCTGGCATCTGGTGAAGTGATATGGACTATTCATAATTCATATCTTCGCGCCACTTTTGACTCCGCTATGTGGACGCTGTCCCATATGATCACTCACTTTCAGGTTCATTTCAAGATGTCTCTGAGAGTATTTACCATGTCGCAATGGGCCAATAGGCCAGTTCAAGTGGACACCTGGCTCTGGCAAAGCTTTCCCCCACCCTTTCTTGACACCTCCGCTTACCCCTGCCTTCGCCTCAAGCTCTTAGGAGCTCAGGCGTGATTAAATAAAGATCGGTGTATCCCCCTTTAGGTTGGGACCACCTAGTGCTAAAAAAAGATAGTGATGACTAAAAACAGAGAAACTGGCAAGAGCATATGAGCGGTGGCAGTCTATATTCCGCCAAATCTCCATGAAAACTGTATTTTTTGGTAGTATTTAGCGGAGGTGCCATCCAAAGAAATGACACTAATAGCAGGAGACCTGAACTGTTGGATGAATGTGAGCTGGGATACATTCCTGATGAGAGAATGTACCAACAGAAAGGCTGACGAGATGCTGGATTACCTAATCAAATTGGGATGTTTATCAATTGACAAAGAGAATGACGACCTGGCCAACTTAATGAAATGGTCATATGACTCCGCCAGATCCCAAAGTCTGAATTATGTTTAGACTACATCCTACTTTGATCAGACCTCAAGCTGATGATGTCCAACAGCAAGGTCAGCATAAATGCCAAAAGTGACTGCATGGTTGTCCATGTGGAGATCAATCTTGAACCCCCAAGGAATCACAAATGGAAGCTAGCACCAGCCACGCTGAGGGACAGTAAATGGCGCCAAAATACTGACGCTGAACTGGATTGACTGGTCGCATATCTGGACAGCCTCCCAGTTTTGGACCTATTATAATGATGGACTCATATCAAAGCAAAACTGAAGCACAATAGCATGAAGTTCAAAAAAGCAACCTCCTACAAGCAAACTGCTGCCGCAAAACAACTGAAGTCTAAGTTAGAAAGGCTGAGGAACACTGGCAGTACAGCAAAGACTGGTGGAGTGAGTACTGAACAACGCACAAAAATTATTGGGACATAATGATGAAGCAAGACTTGGAGTGACGGACCAATGTGACTTACTGATATCAGAGCCTAGTGGGGACAATGACCAAAGAGGGCCTAAAGCACCTCAAGGAAATCCAAACCCAAGGCTAGGGTATGGGAAGTGGTGACAGCGGAAGGGGAAGTATCAACAGACCCAGAAATGATCAAGCGCAAGGTCAAGCAATTCTATGGTGATATTTTTCAACAATGAGAAACAAGCAAATCGGTGACAAATACCCTAATTGACCTGGCCAAGCTGGCACTGGGGTGCTGTACACCGGAAAATGTTGCCAAATTATCCACTGAAATCTCTATTGATGAAGTTAAGAGGGTGCTAAAGGAGTCACCAAGGATGAAAGCACCAGGCCCTAACAATATGTGCGCAGTAATATACAGTGCATTCTGCAACTGCATCGCGCCAGAGCTCAAAGCCCTCTTTAACCACTGTTTACAAAATGGCTAGCAAATTCTGGGGGGCCAAGAGACCATATTGTACTCTTGTACAAAAAGGGACTCTGGTGCCAACTTCAGAACTGGCGCTTGATTGCACTATCAAATGCCAATTATAAACTGCTCATGCGCATAATATCTAATCAGCTAATGGCAATGGCACCGCTTGCTCTATAAGGCCCAGAATGGATTTTTCAAAGGCTGGAGTATATGGGACATCATTGGTTTAGTCCAAAGCATACTACAGGATGTGAGGGGAATTGAGCAAAGGTACATTATGTTCCTCAACATTGAAAAGTCATATGACCAAGTAGCATAGTCATTCCTACATGAGGCGTTAAAGGCAGTTGGTATCCCCAACACTTTTTGAGCATGGATAACGATGCTGTACTCAGGCCTGGTAACAAAGGTAATAGTCACAGATGGCGTAACCAACAAAACTCCAGTTTGGCAGGGTCTCTGACAAGGCAACCCTATGTCACCAATACTGTTTAATTTTGCAGCCAACATTTTGCTGGCAGCAGTGGATGCAAAACTCTGGGGCCTAGTCCACCCTAATCAAATGCCACTAAAAATGCTAGCATTTGCTGATGACACAGTAGTAGGCATAAGCTCACTGAATGAACTCTAGGGCGCTGAGAAACTATTAGACCTATACCATCTAGCCTTAAATGCGAAAGTCAACTTGGCAAAAGCCTCAGTAATGAGGATTGGCAACCCAAACTTCAGCCCGCTGACTGAAACAACGCTGATCATGAAATCTCAGACAATTTGATACCTTGGTATACTATTCAATGGTAAGGGATCAGCGGTACTGGAAACCAAACAGGAAGTATTGTCAAGCTTATTGATATGAATGGCATGCTGGAAGATCGCCAGACTATGCCTCAAAGAGAAAGTGCAGGCAATCAACATCTTCATCTTCTCAAAGTTGTGGTACATTACTCATGTGCTGCCAATGAGCCTGAACCTAGAGAAGAAAATCAGAACAATGCTCCAAACCTTCCTGTGGTTCAAGGTGAAGGCAGCGCTGATGGCACTGGAAATCCTGTCAAAACCAAAGAATGAAGGAGGCATGTGCCTCCTGGACTTTGAATTTCACACTCAGCAAATATGGGGGAAGTTGTTCCTTAAGCTAACACAGATGCACATGCGTTGCCTGACCCTAGCATGGGGCATGAACTGGTCAAGAGCCCAAGGTCTTCAAGAGCTGGTCTCACCCCACTCAATATGTGAATGTATTGCACACTAATCGCGGATAACCTCCCAAAAGGGTACTCCACACTACTGACAACTATGCAATTGGGCCATGCGCCAGGGCAGATGGTCACTTAAGCAATCAGCCTGAAATGCTGACCAAATTCAAAGGGACATCAAGGCCCATAATTCTGCAATGATTTCTACAATGAGCTGTGAGGAGTATAACTGAATTGTTGATAAATATGCCACCAAGCTGATCAAAAAAAGGTACAAATTGACATTAATTGAATATGGGGATCCACTCCCAAAACTGGGGCACAATCCACTCACTCATCCATGAATCCTAAATGACTGGGCTACCAAAGGACACAACACCAACTACCTGATGAAGGAGTCAATTTTGGGCCTGAACTCCCATTTGGTAATGGCCAAACAGCGTTTGGTAACCTGGAGGATCCTAAACTGGGCATTCAAATCAGGCAAGCACAGAAGGCCAGGCTACCTGCACAAGGAGTGCCCCATATGCGCCAAACTCAGAAGCAGACATTACCCACTGTTACTATAAATGTGCCATGTTCAAAAAATACTGGTCCACAATATGACATATCCTATCAGGCAAACAATTGCTGATGGGAATACATCCATCATAGGATCTTTTCTTCATAAAAACCTTGAGAATGGCTCCAATCCAACTATGAGCCTTCATCTACCAATATTGTGTATGGGTAATTCACTGTGCACTTGTTGCCAAGATTTTGAGCAACAAGTGCCCCCACCACAAAGGTTTGGTATTGAAGACCATTTGGATTATCTCTGATCAGCTCCATTGGATCTCACAATTTTTGCACATAATTTCCAGGTGTTATAAAGCTGGACGTTTGGCTTTCCCCACCAGATTGCTTGTCATATGTGATCAGGCAACTAATTGACTGAGAATTGAATGGCCTGTAAGCCCACCAATGCTAGAACTGTGGCTAGCAATGGCAATTGCTGATCAGAAATGGTCGGAGGTGCTAGAACTATAGCGGCCAAACTCCCAGTCTTTTTTACCCTCAGCCAAATTGCCTGTATTAAGCCCTCCCCTATTAATTTCCCTTAAAATTTATTTTAAAATAAAGTATGGAGTTTTTAAAGAAATTCAATTAGGATAATCTCTTTTATGTATAAAAGCTATTTACAAAAGGCATACAAAAATGGTAAACTTATTCACTAAATTTATGCTCTTAATTTATAAAAAAATATATATCTTATCATATCTTTATTATATAAGCTGTTAATTAGCATCTTTATAACTAACTAAAATAAGAAGTTTATGTGATAAGTTTTTTTATTAATTTGAATTTATTAAGCTGATATGGCCGAGTGGTCTAAGGCGGTGCACTTAAGATGCATTCTCTCAGGAGGCGTGGGTTCGAGCCCCACTGTCAGCATAACTACTAATTATCATAAATATATTAATTAATACTTTTTTTAGTAAAATATAGAAACTAAAAAATTTTTGTATAGTCTATACATCTAGAAAATAGTATTCTATCTCAAAGTATCTTTACTGGTTTACTTTTTTGGTTTAGAATTTAGCAAAAATTACATAAGTAATTACTAATGAACTAAAGTTACTCTAAACAAGTGATCCTTAATTATTTATCAAATTATATGCTCGCTATAAAATTTAAATAAGATTTTCATTACAATTGATCTATATATAAATACAAAAAGATATAACTTAGTGAAATTTGATATTAAGACCAAGGTAAGCTTATGACTATAGTTATGTCTTATATTTACAATGTTTAGCATGTAATCTGAAATAAAACGCTAAATATTTTTTTATAAATTACTTACAAGATAAACAATTTATTTATTAGCAAATTAATATATATAGTTAACAAATTACTAAAAGCTACAATACTTAAATTTCATTCTAAGCTATACTCAATCATTGTTTTTATATATACATAATAAGTGACAAAATACTTATGTGTTATTTACTTTAGAGTTCAATTACATGTATAAGCCATAGCATATTGTGATAAGTAGTTGCTTTTTTATTGTAACAGATGGGTATCCCAAGGATCTATTTGTTAAGTGACATAAAACCCTTACCAATGAAAACCTTAATCCAAAAAATAATTAATAAGTGTCAGACAAAACCCCTATTTGAGTGATGGTGGGTCATAACTCATTAGGCTGAGATGTAAGTAAGCAATATTCACTCAGTCAATCCTCAACTCATATGGAGGCACAAAGCTCTAGTAATTCATTGAAAAACTGGCAGCTTTGACAATGGATTTTATGGTCAGTATTGACTATTATATAGGAATATATTTTAAAATTCAATTCTCATCTATAGATAATCATTCATGTGTTATGCAATCAGTGTTTAAAAGAATAAAGTTACATGAGATAGCATTTCTTGATTGGGCTCAGTTATGTTTCAGCTAAATTATGAACATGTGAACGGCTTTGATCATAAAGTTTTTAGATGTGTAAGCCTAGTTGATTCTGACATATTCTAGGCTCAGCTGAGAGCCCTGAAATATGATAGTATTATAATTTACCTGAGATTCATTGATATAAAAGAAATAATATCACAAAAACTTTTTCTTTTTAATCAAACTCACTTTTGAGCAATTTATTAAAAATTAGAAACTTACATTACCACTTCAATTTTCTGCAACACCACTCCAAGATGTCTTCAGCCCCACCACCTTCTGCTCCCAGGTGGGGCAGCGGTGAAACTCCTCTGAGCATTTTCTGCCATGAGGAAAATGCTTGCAACCTGGCTCAGCCAGTCCACCCAATTCTTCAGGTGAGTTTGTTCCCCTAAGAGACCTCACATTGCACCTTGCATGGGTCCACCCAACTTATAAAAACCCCCATTGCCCTCCCACACTCAAACCTTTGCTTCTTCCTTCAAGTTGAGTATGGGCATTTGTACCCATACGCTGACAAGCCAATTATTGAGCTTACTTCAGCTACCTTTGCACCAGCCAGATATATTAATTTCCACCCTTTTAAGGGCCACTTTGATATTGTGTTTCCTCTTAGGAGGATGCAGCGGCAGCAGCAGTGACCCCTTTAATATATAAAAACACCCCCATTCCCACTACTCATACTTGCTTTCCTACAGATTCTACATTGGCAGTATCTTTTGTGAACCTCCATTTTCATCTCCTAACCCAGGTTTTATATGATGCATTAATGACAGGGCTTTCAGCCTATGGCATGAACCCTGTTCTCTATTTCACTATACCTACTGGCGCAGAGCGCCTTGCCACCCCTTGCAACACTGCTACCATAAAACCTCACCATCCCATATGGCCCAACAGATTCCTCCACATGCTCACCTGGCTGCAGCACCTGATCACTGCTTCTGGGCTAGGGTCAACAATCGTCAACAAGCTTGTCCCATCTGTTTTGCCCTTGACCCTAGTAAGAAAACCTGCCCCCATTATACTGACACTACCTTCACTCCCTCCTCTGCAATTGTGGTGGCTGCTTCCAAATGAAGTCTCTTGATGCCTCCTCCACCTCAGCTCACTCAATCAATTGGCCACCATAAAGCTCCTGTCCCCACCCATAACACCAGCCTCCCTTGCCTGCCCAAAGTTGCACCAACCAATCAGGGTCAGTATTGGACTACTGTACCCACCCAATAATAATCTGATTCACTTCCATTCCCAAATTTATATTCCATGGACGCATTCCATTCAACCTAAATCCTTGGTAACTATTAGAAAAGATTGATGAATTGGGTGAAAGCTTTCCATCCTCCCCTTATAAAATTGACTTTAGTCAATTTTTGAACTCTGACTTTGATATTCAATCTAACCTCAGGCGGTATACTCCAAAAACAAATGCTGAACTGTTTCAAGTGACCATCAGCTGGCTGTTGCTACAGCATCCTCACCTACAAATATTAAACTCTGGGATACCAATCTTCAAGCTGTCTGTGAGCTGCCCTCAGGTTTGCCCAAGGTCATCTTTCCCCCAGCATTCCCCCATGTTGCCAATACTGAAATAACAGGGTTGTACAAAGCAGCCCATGAGGCTGTAATGGCCATTCAAAAAATACCTACATGATCCTCAGCAATAATTGGATAACCCTGAACAAGTGGAAACACTGTATACTCTACCTGAACACCATAAGACTGCTGTGCACCACCTCACTAATTATTTCGAGGCCCTCTGCACAGACCAACTTATATCAACTGACCCTGTTTTTGCCCATATCAAACCTCACCATGAGGATGCCCCCACACCTTTGCTTTCTGCAGTAGTCAAAGTCAGACAACGCCTAGGTTTTAGGAATGACCCTCCCCCTGATCCCCCTCCCCTCCACCATGGTTTGTTAGTAGTTTTCCGCCTCCACACTTGATTGGTGTGTTTCTGTTCAGTTTTGTTTTGTTACGCTCTCTGGGCATTTTATCTTGATTAGGGTTTTCTTTGAGCTTTTGGTATGTCTATCCTCAGGTTGGCTTACCTCAAATAAATTTAAAAAATAAGATCACAAACACTAATACACTGTAAATCTTTATTGTCCTGACATTTAGTTGCTTCATGTATGAACTGCCAGTTTATCATATCATCCCTTACTAATAAAGAGCCCCTAAAACTCTCTGAGCAAGGCACTGCTTGCTGAAAATTATACAACGAGCAACTTTATGAGGAAGGTAGAAAGAGTACCATCCTTAAGTGCAGGGGTCCCAGAAAGTGTCAACTGTTCCTATGGAGGTCTCCTGGCGGGTGCAAGAGGTTTCAATCACCATCATTCCAAGTGAAATACCCATCCACCCTTCACCATCAAAGGCCAGCTGTTAGTAAGGAGGGCAATAGAGGTAAACAACTTTTAAGACATTGTCAACTTCCATTTTGTGTACTTGCATTTACCACGGTCTGATGAGGTGAATATGAATTTAGAAGAGTCCAATATATAAGTCCTTGGGAGAACTGCTAGCTAATTAATTTAAAAACCCAACTAATGAAGAGTTACATCAATCCATAAGATAATAGATAAATGATGGAGCCAAGATCTTTGCTCAGATGATGACAGGTTACATACCACCTGGCCTTAGTGTGGAAAATCCTCTTTCATCAATATGTCCTCTAATTGCCTTTTTTAGGAAACCAGATGTTTATTTAGAAGCATTTTGATTTAGGCCAAGCATCAGGTTGAGGTGCAGTGGGAAAGCAATAGCCCAGCCTGGCCTCTAGCCACCTAAGAAGACCTGAGAAACATGCTCTAACTGGCAGCTCAGTTGACATCCAGCATCAGGTTGAGGTGCAGGGGGGTTACAAGACTAGATAATCCTCTTGTCACCTGTGGTGGCCTGGTGGCACACAAACTTTATATATTACATTAAATGATTTAAGTCCTGGGGAGCATCCCCTATTAATGGACAGAAAGGAGATCCCTCATAGAACCAAGATGGGGCCAAAAAGAGGCTAAACCTCTTACTAACACAGACAATTTAGCCCATGTAGTAGATAAAAGGTGAGTCACATCCTACCTTTTTAGGTTTCTTTCCTTATGGTCCTTATTACCACCAAGGAGTTGCTGTGAAGGATTAGGGGGTGTGCAAGGAGGTAGTAGAGGCCAGAGAGCAGCATCAGATACCAGGCTATTCTCCTCTACAGAGCGGATTTTTCAGGTAATAGGCTCAAACTTCCTAAAGGAGATAACCATTTTAAATGCAATCAAGTTAATATATGAAAATTCAATTGTGATAAATACCAAGTTTTATGACTTACATGTTAGTGCAGCAACCATCCACAATAGGTTTGGGAATTGTGGACCCATTCAATTTAAATTGCATTTGTTATTACCATCCCTACCCATGGGAATGTACCACTAACACCGCCAAACAGCTCATCTGTCTGCCAAAGTGTGCCAATCTGCAAAAATTAATTGTAAAAATTTCATATAAACAATACAAAATAATAGATATAGCAATCTGAGCTCATATACTATGATTTTAAATTCTTTAAGTATTGTTTACTTTGTCTATCCTTAGATCTTGCTATACTAGGGATTACTTTAGTCCTAATAGAAACCCCATTTTTATAGAAAAGTTTATAGAACAGTAGTCCCAAAAGTTCTGTTATCAGTCTATTCTTTGACTTTCTCTATTTTTAAACTTAAGCTCTCAAAAACTCCAATTTTACCTGTAATTAGTTTAAAGTGACATATAGCAACTATGTGTCAGACATTTGCCCTCATGGCTCCAAGAAAAGAATGCTTTGGGTCAAAATGGGACAATATTGGGGAAATGTCAGACATTTACAAGTTTACAATGATAATATGAATGATATATTAGCCAAAAGACCCTGGACAATGCTCGGTGAAATACCATAAATTGGGGTAAAACTTTTATGAAAACCATATAGGCAAATAACATGAAGTCAGGATGTCAAAGTGCCACGGCCACATGAGGGAACCTAGGAATTTATTAGAGATTTCTCCCTCAGGTCACACCCAGTTCAAAGCAAACACCTAAGTGGGGACCAACCTTTTTTATAGGCTTGGCAGAGGTCCTCCAAGGTGCAATAATCTTAGTTAATGGGGATTGGCTGAAATATCTAATTGTTACCCCATGGGTATGTCTTGCCTAAAAATGATTCCCCATCCATTGTTCAGCCTAAGTGAAGCGAGTTTTCTGAGCTTCAATAGGCCAACTTCACATATTTCCTAATTCAGACCATACCAAGCTATTCCAAATTTATTATTTAAATCCCTCAACCCTCAAAGCAATTTAAATACTTCATGGTAAGATATTGAGAGGGATCATTTTTCTTACTCAGTGCCAACAATAATAAAACCACAAACAACCCATTTTTTATTTATTAGTGTTTCTACTCGTATTATAAAAAACCTTTTGTGAAATTCAGTGCAAGTCAGCACCAGAAAGCCTAGAACCAGCTGGATTCTCAAAAAGCGGTGCTCACTACAGGGGTCACCTGTATACCACAAAAAATTTACCTAAAAATGTTGCTTTCAAAGAGAGTGACCCCCCATCTCTTCCCTTCCAACTGAACCAAAAATAGTTGCTCTTGAAAAGCAACTAGCATGCTCTTTATCCCGTCTCAAAGAGCTTGAGCAGCGCCCTTTAAAACTCCCACTTAAAATCAAGTTCACCCCTGGTGATGGGAGCATTGCTTCATTTTTGTATGTCTATGAATCTGTAATGCAAGGCTCATCGTACAAGCAAAAAAAATTAAACACAGCCTCTCTTGCTTAAGTCGTCTAGCACAAGAGATGATAGTTTCATATATGTACAATTTGCATATCTGGGAATAGGTGATAGAGGCTCTTTTGGATGAATTTAGTTCAAAGCAGAGGTTTAACAGGGACAAACAGGCCTTTATGCGCCTTAGCATATATGAGGGCAAATCAACTGCTGCTTTTGCTGAGCAATTTTATCTCACTGCGCAAAGGTTGTTAATGTCTAACATGTTAATCCTGGATGATGCTATAGAGGCCATGTTAACTGGGTTAGCTTCTCAACCCTCTTTAGCCAGGCATATCATTTCAGTGAAATGTCACTTCAAAAACATCCGCAACATAAAGGAGGCTCTGTTAAACGTTGCTGATTTCCAATCATGTGCAACAACAAATGAAGCTGAGGTGGAACCTTCAGTTCTAACCATTGAGAAACTTTTTCTGTAGAACAGTTGGGGGTGAGACCACCTGTGCCTATCCTCCTAGTGAATACTGCTCCCTCAGTGTGATTTAAAAAAGAAATTACTCCCTTCTGTAAGTCTGAGACTTTTAATGAAGTTAATATTATGCTCCCACACAAGCTCACTAAAGCTGCGGTACCTTCCCCTCCAGCCAAGCTGGTAGTTGAGCACCCTAAGGGTAACCCCTGTAACAATAAAGGGCTTTCTAAAAAGACGTATGATCAGAAGATAGCTACCCAACCTGGTTAACTTTCTCCCCTACCTCTATTGTGACCTTCCAGTTGTTGAGAATACCCTTGGGGATAAATCTGAGGTGGTTAAAATGACGTTGGTTACTACATATTTGGAGCACCTGTAGAAGTGGAAATTTATGATTATTTGAACGTTGGAGGAGTAGTCAAGACCACCATACCTGAAGAAACGTACCTCAGCCAAATTCTAGGGTGTCCAAGAGTCATTGACACTGCCAGCAATAGCGTCAGTTCTTAGCTGGCTTGATTTGACCTCTTTAGCGGATCCATACCTTGAAATCCATCCTGGATAATACCTGAGACTGCTTGTAAACTAACCTCCACTTTCAGGCTCAAGGAGGTCTTGGTCCTGTCTCCTAACTTTGGAGGCACTCTCACCAAGGTTAAATTGGTCATTCAAAACGTCCAGATGATGGCCATCCTGGATACTGGCTCCCCCAGCTACCTAATTTCCTCAAGGCTCATCAAAAAGATAAAGCTAGCGCCTGACCTGGATTAAAATCAAGAATTTTAACTGCAGTTCTGAATAATACCCATGCTATTGGGAATACTCTTCCCTTCCCATTCAAATTTGGGAAGCCCATCTTATCAGCCTCAACAGTGGCTTTAGACAACATCACTTATGATATGCTCATAGGTACCCAGTTTATAATTGAGTACGAAGGAATAATCAACATGAAGCAAGTTGTCCTCCCATTACTCAACTACAAAGTCCCTTTAGTAATATCCAATAAAGATCCTGGCAAAAACGAGTACTATTGCCTGGTTGAATACCCCTTTACTGCTATGTCTTTGAACTACTTAACCTCTGGGCGTAACACAAAGAGATTGCCAGATTCAGTGGATGCCAGGGACGGTATCGCTTACTATGCTGAAGATGAGGTCTTGATTAAGTCTGGTGAACAAGTGGCTAACAAAAATCACGATCCAAATCCCTCATCACTGTTTGTTGCACCTTGTAAGCCTTGAGGGTGTTAGTCCTTTAAAGCTCGGGTATTGCCTGGAATATTAGACCTAGCCTACCAGAGGCCATTTAATATTCTTCTTGGGAACCTCACCGATAAGGACATGGTTATAAGAAAACACCATGATTTGCCAAGGGTTACTAATCCTGGTAGAGGACATTGAACGTATCCACTGCATTGGCTCTATGATGGATCTGGGTTTGCCCATTGATAGCCTGGTATAAACCTTCCCAACGTCCATATTTCGGATGAGCTGACCACAGATGAACTGGAAAAAGTCCATACCTTACTAGAAGAATATAGCGACATATTCTCAAAGCCAGACTCTGATTATGGACACATGAAGGGCTGGAGCCAATCCATTGATGTGGGCTATGTCCCCCCTATTAGGTCCAAACCTTATCACAGATCAAAGGTGGAAGAACAGCAGATGAGGACGGAGCTCCAGAAGTTACTAGACGTGGGGTTACTAGTTCCATCACAAAGCCCTTGGTCTTCCCCCTTTTTGCTGATTAAAAAGAAAAATGGAGGTCATCAGATAGTCATGGACTACCACAAGTTAAAAACCTCATGAAGAAGGATAGCTATCCAATTCCCCGCATCAATGACGCCCTAGCACAATTATCCAGATTTAACTTCTTCTATGCAATGGACTTGGCTAGTGGCTATTGGCAAATGAATCTTTCTCCTCAATATCAGGAGAAATGCGCTCTTATTTGCAGTGAGGGTCTTTTTCAGCTTACCTGATTACCTCAAGGGTTGTGAAACGCACCTGCAACTTTACAGCGTGCAATGGATCACATTTTGCAGGACCTGAAAGTAACTTGTGTCATAGTCTATTTTGGTGACATCACATTGTTCTCAAAGACCTTCAACAAGGATCTTAATCACCTGAAGGAGGTGTTTCAACGGTTATGTAAGTTAAATATTAAGTTGAAACCCTCGAAGTTACCTTCTTTCAAAGAAAATTGGATTTCCTTGGCCACACTATTTCCCAAAAAGGAAATCAACCCATACAGGACAAGGTCGAAGCAATCTCAAAAATTCCTGCCCTCAAAATCTATGAGATATTCAGGTATTTCTAGGTATGATGAGTATTACCATCAGTTCATCCATAAGTTTACTCAACTCAGAGAGCCTCTTGTCCGCCTACTAACCTAGAATACCCCTTTTCATTGGGGTGCTGAACAAAAGGCCGCGTTGGAGATGTTAATGCAACTGCTACAACAACATCCTATCATATGACACCCAGATTATAATAAACCCTTTAACTTGTTTAATGACGCCTCAGACTACGCCATTGGGGCCATCTCAACCCAATTGGATGAAAAAGGCGTAGATCATCCTGTACCTTAATTTAGTAAGATTCTGTAAAAGGCAGAATGCAACTACAGTGTAACGGAGAAGGAGTGCCTTGCTGTTCTGTTAGTTGTAAAGCACTATCACCCTTTCCTATATGGGACCACCTTCACAGTGGTTATAATAACGCTTTGTTGAAATGGTTATAGACCATGAAGGATTCTACTGGATGGTTAGTTCTCTGGGCTCTAAAGCTCCAGAATTATGACATGAAGATCAAACACCATGTTGGAACCCATCACATGAATGTTGTGGGTTAACTCGACTGCCAGTCCTTCACTTGGATAATAGTGAGGCGGAGAGGTTATATGAACTCTTAATGACCCCCAAAGATTGGGAGGATGAGGATGAGCCCATACAGAAAATGTTAGCCCGGCACTCCTGCAACACCAAAGTGGAGAGTGCAAAATTGTACAAGCAGGTGGGGGCAAAGTAACTACCATATCTTCGTCCCTCAGAACGTGTACCTGTTATTCTGGAAGCTCACTCCACACTAGGTCATGTTGGAGCGAAGGAAACTTATGAGTGGATTAAGGATTGGTACTATTAATAAGGAAAAATGGAAACAATTGTTGAAGCCTTGGATGCCTGTCTCACGTGTAAGAAGCAATCCAGTTTCAAAACTAGATACCAGTATCAACCAACTACCCCTCAACAACCGTTCTACACCATTAGTCTAGATGTAGTAGGTCACCTCCCTCAGACTACTGGTGTAAACATATTTATTCTAGTAGCCGTTGACCACTTTACTAAATGGATTGAAGCCGTGGCTCTTCTGCTAAACGGCCAAGGCCACAGCCACAATATTACATCAAAAAGTTTTCTCTTGACATGGCTATCCCCAGGTACTACTCTGTGACAATGATAAGAAGTCACCTTCATAGTAGTCAAAATCCTGGCTACTTCTATGGGAGCCTAACAACTCTTCTCATCTCCATATAATCCCTCTACCAATGAGACAGTGGAGAAAGAAAATAAAACCTTGATTTTCATTCTAAAAAATGGTCTCTTCCAATCCACTTCACTGGTATCAATCTTACCCAGCTCTTTTATGGACTACCAGATTAGTTATTAACAGATCTTGAAAATGTCTTCATTCAATGTCTTGTATGGGCGGGAACCAGGAATACCTGCCCTCTTAGCTAAAGATTTATTCTTCTCTAGAGCTGAGGAACCTGAGAAAGCCATGAGAATATTGGCATAGCGCATCATCCAGCTCCAATATAAGGCTTTGTCCAATTTAGCTAAAACGGTGACAAAAGAAGGGCAGCCTGCAAATGAGCTCCAAACCCTCTACCTTCATTCCAAGTGTCTGACATGGTCCTATACTACCATAACCGCATCACTCCTAGAAGTGGAAATCTTGGATCAGTTTGGGAGGGTCCTTTCATTATCACCTACAAGAGAGGCAATGAGTACTCTATAAAGTCCTTGGCTACAGGGATTGCCATCAATCGGGTACATGACTGCATCCTAAAGCCCTATTCTCACCCCAACATTCTTGAGGGGGTGATGTCGGACATTTGCCCTCATGGCTCCAAGAAAAAGGATGTTTTGGGTCAAAATGGGCCAAAAGGGAAAATGTCAGACATTTACAAGTTTATGATGATAGTAAGTGTAATTTATATAATATGAATGATTTTATCACCAAAAGACCCTGGACAATTCTCGGTGGAACCCTGCAAATTAGGGTAACACTTTTAGAAAAACCATAAGGGCAAATAGCACAAAGGTGGGAAGTTGAAGTGCCCCAGCCACGTGAGGAAACCTAGTGAGTCCATCAGAGGTTTCTCCTCAGGTCACGTCCAGTTTAAAGCAAACACTTTAGCGGGGACCACCCCCTTTAATAGGTTTGGTGGAGGTCCCTAAGGGGTAATAAGTTTATCTAATGAGGATTGGCTAAAATATATCAAATTGTTACCCCATGGGTACGTCTTGCTTAAAATAATTTTCCGTCCATCTTTCAGCCTAAGTGAAGTGAGTTTTCTGAGCTTCAATATGCCGACTTTACATATTTCCTAATTCAGACCATACCAATCTAATCTGAATTTATTATTGGAATCCCTTCAGCCCTTGGTACAATTTAAATGCTTAAATTTATTACGGGGAAGGCTGACCATGGGACGGACACTTCCAGATATGACTCAGGAAAGATAAACTTAGTACCAGGGGAGGCACCCCAGAGAAGAGATGCTATCTCTTGTTGCCAGCGGGAACGCCACTTATGGGGAGGGGGAGGGAACGTGTGAAGGGGCCATAGCCACTATTGAGCACGTGTGGAGGAAGGGGTCTGATTTGATGAACCAGACTGGGAACCAGGAGGAGACCAGCTGTCGGCGATGTGGTGGGAGATAAATAAACATCCACGCTTGAAAGTGGTCCACCAAATGAGACCAGAATCTGTGGACAGCTTCTGGGAGGGTGGGGATGGAGCCAGCGATGGCATCCAAGACAATCGTGTGGATAGTCCACATGGCGATTGCAACCACCAGAGCATGGAGGGAGGGTGGAAGGGGGGAGGCCATTGATGATACAAACATATCTCTTGACAGACTGAAGGGATGCGTTTGATCCTGGCCCAGTAGACGTTGGATTCGCGCCATATCACTTTAGAGGTGGGGCACTTCTCCAGGCGGTGGAACAGCATTCCATTCTGGCCACACACGACACAGGATGAGTGTAAAGCGTTAGTGCGCTCAGCTGTACGATACACCCACCTCAGGCAGCGCCACACATGGGAGCGGACTTGAGGGTGCAACAGAGGATGGTGTGTGTATTTCCAGATAGTCTTTTGGGTCTCAGTGGAGTAAGGGATGTCCATCATGTCCAGGTAGTCCACCCTGGATAGGACATGGGGTCGAATGGGGATCACGCCATCATGGATGGGTAGCCCCTGTACCACTTGTGTGAACTGAGGAGAGGGGCAGCCTCTTCAGGTTGTATGTCCACTAGTACGAATTCTCCACTCTGCGCTTCACATGGAGAGTAGGATTCGTTTGTAGTGGGTTTTAGTCCCGTGAGGACCTGTGGCCGATGTGTGTGATGCGAGGTATTTCATCAGGGAGTGGGGGTTTGATGGATTGTTGAGGCCCAAGGCTTGGGAGAAGTTGGAGCAGGCTGCACGGGACCAGTGTTGGGATGGGAGTGTAGGAGCGGTGACGGCCGCGATCCAGGTGCCCAGGATCTTGGAAGCATGGGCTTTGAAGTCAAGCAGGCCCATGCCACCTTGATGATGAGGGCCAAACATGACCTCTAGCCGTACTGGTGGAGGGCGGCCTGACCAAAGCCATCCTTGCAGCAAAGCATACAGGGATTTGAAGAAGCTTGGGGAGAAGGGGATGGCGTGGGCTCTGAACCAGACTTTGGATAGGAGCATAGAGTTGGCAAGAACAACCCTGCCAGTGAGGGTAGTAGGGTGGGCTCTGAGAGAGGTGATTCGCTTCGTCACGTTGTCCAGTATATGGCACTCCATTACTGCTGACGCATATCCACCTGCCTCCATCCACACGCCCAGATGACGCACCGGTCCTATGGTAGGACGTGGCATGAAGGGGAGCACCAGTGGAGCGGTGTGTGTTGAGTTAGTAAGGCGTAGATGTGGGCGAGCAGATGGGCCAGGTTGAGAACTAATTGCTGGGGCCCAGCAGTTCTGAAACCGACCAAGGAGGATGATTTTGGTTTTGGAGGCGTTCAGTACCGCGTTGCTTACCCGGGAATATTCCTGGATGAGGGCTTCAAGCGCGCGTGCATCTTTGTTATTAGACACCCCCACCACGCAATCATTTGCAAATGCCATCATCATGACTGGGGTTTGGCCTGGCACATGGACCCAGTGAGTTGGGCATTCACATTTCGCAGTAGTGGGTCAAGGCTGAAGTTGTATAAGAGTGGGCTGAGGGGGTCCCCTTGTCGCAGTTTCCTTTGAGGGCGGACTACTTCCGTTAGGAAGCCTGGGCCACGCACTGCCATTGTCACAGATTCCGTGAGCAGCATCACCCAGTTTATGAAGCGGGGGGTAGGCGGAATTGATGGAGGCAGGCCCTTAGGTATTCCCAGTTTACTCTATCATAGGCCTATTGTTGGTCCAAGAATACAAGTGTCCCAGAGGCTGTGGACTGACACACATTAGCCACAGAGTGCACGTTATCCCAAATTGACCTTCTGGGGATGAAACCAAATTGTTCTTGGGAGATGGTGGCAGATGCTATAGTCCCTAAATGGTTAGCCATGATTTTTGTTAAAATTTTGGTGTTTGTGTTTGTTAGAGAAATGGGGCGCCAGTTGGCTAAGTCAAGCTTATCCCCTTTCTTGAAGAGTGTGACAGTAAAGGCCTTATGTCCTCCTGGTAGGAGGCGTGTTTCCAACAGGCTTTGGTTAAGTGAGGCTAGCAGCAATGGGGATATATATTTGAAATATTTTTTGTAGAACTCATATGGAATGCCATCTGGGCCTGGGCATTTTTGGTTTGGCGCACCGCAAATGGCTGTCCATAATTCATTCGGAGTAATTAAAAAATCATTATTTCAGGGTATCAGAAAATGGTGCAGATATGAGCTCAGTTGAGAAATTCCGCCATTTTGGCCGGCTGAATTGGTTCAGCTTGGTATAAATCGGAGTAATATTTTTGCATTTTGATTACCACTTTGGCCGGTGTGTCCACAATGGAATTATCTGATCTTTGCACCTGTGTGCAGGCCACACTCTGGCGTGGTGCAAAATTCTTTTCAAAGAGATATGCGGTGCACTTGTCGCCTTTAGTGATACATGTGGCCCTGTATTGGACACAAACCCGATGTTTGTGTTGCCTTTCAAGTGCGTTGAGGTGGGCAGCTGCCTCCGCCCACTTCCGGCCCCATGCAGGGCTGTATCCTGTGGCTGGAATGTTGGACTCCAAGTGGGCTAATTCCGCCAGAGCGTGTGAGATAACCACTGATGTGGCTCGTGAGCATCTGGAGGAGAGATGGCGATAGTGGTGGATGGTGTCCTCTTTGAAAGTTGCCCATGTGGAAATGAGGTCCGCGCAAAATGGTGCAACAAACGATTTTGCAAAAGTTAACTCTTCCACCCATGCGGAAAATCCTGGCGATGCGAGCTTGGGGGGCAGATTTTGCACCAATGTGGGGCCTTTGCAATTGTGACAGGTAAGTGGTAGGTTATCGCGACCAGTCAGTGGTCAGAGAATTCCATTTTTGTTGTTTTGAAGTGGGAGATATGGGGTTGATTACGCTGGCATTAGAATAAGGTTGATGCGGGTCATGGACCTTAATTGGCCATTGTGGACGTGGGGACATGTCATGTTTTCGAGCAGTGGGGCATGTCATGGCAGCGCATCCATTAACCCAAGGGTGGCTTTTAGAACGCGTAGTTCTATGTGACCCTGTGGGGTGTGGGGTGAGGGTGGCCACCAGTCCATTGGTGAGGTTAGCCAACAGTTCATGTCGCCAACTAGGAAAGAATCAGGGGGTAGCAGGAGGGATTTGACTGACAAGAAAAATTCCTGATGCTCATGTGCACCATTTGGGGCGTAGATGTTGATGAATGCATGTGCAACGTCAGCCCACGAGAAGGTGATGATGAGCACTCAGCCATTTAGGAATGTTTCTGAGGATGTGAATTTAAAAATTATTTTTCTGAATTAGCACCCCACAGTGCTTCAACCAAAAGGATAGGGATGGGAGGAGCATTGTTTTCAAGCTTCCTCAGAACCTCGTGGACAGTGGGACTCCTGGATGGCCAGGATATCTACGGGTAAATTGTGTTGTAAAAAACTCAGTTTCCTAGCCTGGGACGGGGAGGCCTTGAGTCCGGCGATATTCAGCGTCCCTAGAGTGAAGGTTTCCCCCATTGCACCTTAGGTGCGAGGGGGTGGGCCCCCAGGCCCACCAGCCTCTTCAAGGTCCCCATGGGCTTTCACAGCAGTGTGGGTGTTAGCAGCAACACTATTGGAGTTTTTGTTGATTTTGCGGAAAGATTCACATTGGCTTTGGCCTTCACTTTTTGTTTTCCTGATGTAGGATGAATTTTTTGTGGTGCGGATAAGTTTGGTGCACCATTGAGCGGGTCAAAATTTTTTTTCATTTGGGATAGGTCCCAAGTCAGCTTCGACCAGAGCTTGGGTGCAGTGGTTGGGTGAGATCAAATCTCCCATCGGATCCTCAGATTGAGTGGCCCACTCAGCATGGGCCTCCCAATCTGATTGGGTGATGGATTCCTGAGTTGCTTCCGCCGTGAAGGTCTCCATGTCCTCCTGGCGTTGTGAGTGTGGGATGGTGGTGGTGGCCTTGGCTGCTTCCTTGGCCGTGGCCCTATGGGCCTGCTTGGCCTTCTTCTGCTCTTGTGGGGAGATAGGCTTTACCAGTAGGTAGCAGCCTTGTGCTCCCCACAGGAAAGCCTCCTTGGTGCTTGTGGTTGGTTCATAGTGCGCCTCTCCACTGGCCATGGCCGCCGAGGGGTGCTCTTGGAATGTGATGCCCTCCTTGATGGGGCATGCGTGCGCCTTATGGCTGAATGCGTCACAGTGGGTGCAAATGGGGGGCGCGCTGTCCACGGTTACCTGGAATGGGTGGGTGGTATGCCCTGCAATGTCAATAAAGGTGGAGTGCGGGATCTGGGTTAGGTCCTTTGCGATCTCCTCAGTTGGGGTCAGAACTGCAATGGCTTTGCCAGTGCACAGGTGTGGCATCAGCGTGAAACGTTGCATTTTGAAAGATTGTATATCGCTGTATATGGTGAGACCATCTTTCAGGTGTTGTTCCAAAATGTCACGTTTTACTGTAGTAGGCAATAAGTCAAATGTGAGGAAAATTTGGTTTGATTTTGTCCATCTGGTGCATTTGGTTTTGATGACCCGTTGCCCTTTGGGGAGGTCAACCACTATGAACACCGCTGCAGCCTCGTCTGCTGCTATTTTGCTTTTGAAACCTAGGTCCAGCCAACTGCGCAACATGGAGTGAGGTGCAATGTACACCGCGGTCAGGAAAATTTTGTGTACATCTTCACAAAATTTTTCCCATAAGGCCGTTTTTTTGATGTCCAGATACACACAGACTCCAAATTCCACTGATGAAAGTGGCTGGGAGTGTGGCGTGTTGATATAGTGGTTGCATCATGCTTGCCACATGAGTATCTCTGGGGAAATTGTGACTGCCAGTTTTTTGAGATTTTTGTCTATTCCGCTGGATTCTCCGGGGCGTTTTTGAACGTTGGAAGCCGCGGGCCTTCCACCTGCTCCTCTTGCCTTACTTGCCCAACTGCTCCCAGACATGGGCGCAAACTAATCTCCTCTGTGAGATTATCAAACTAGATTTAGTCTTGAATTGAATAGGTTGCAAAAGTGTTTGCAACGAGAAAGAAAAGTTTGAAATTTAAATGTTTCACAGTAAGATACTGAGAGGGATTGATTTTCTTACTCAGCGCTGGCACTAATAATAAACAACCTAGTTTTTCGTTATTATTGTTTTTACTCTTATTTTAAGAAACCCTTTTGTGGAATCCAGCGCAAGTCAGCACCAGCGAGCCAAAAATCAGCTGGATTCCCAAAACCATGTTTTCCAATATTTAGAATATATGGCCAATAGCGTCATTTTCCCTCACCAGACATTATCAACTCTTGTAGGTGGCTGTATTAAAGGTATTCTGTATGTCGTTTTGTTTAATAATTCTTCTAAAGTGGCAACACAGTATTATTTTTATCAGCAGAATAAATGACAGGGGATGTGGTAGTAGTGCTAAGGGGTGTAAGGTCCCAGACACAAGATATCAAGACGGATAGGGCCTTGCACCCCTTTAGAACAAAAAAGTGGATGAATCCAAAGGCATCTACGCTAACAAAGTTCACTGAGCTTGGGCATACCTTGATGTGAGATGGATAATAGCAGCCCCCCTTGTCAGATCCCTCAACCCTAAGGTCACTCCCCTTGCTAAAGCTACAAATATTTTAAAACTTCTGAGCATGAAATTCAGAGAATTTATAAATTCTGCCTAATTTTTAATTATCTACATTAAAAACAACACCAGGGCAAAATCCCCTTCCAAGCATAGTACGCCAAGAGGCGCACCAGTTAAGAAAGATTGTCTGTAGTATAAAGTATAAAAGAAAAGAAAATCGGACATAAGTCAATAGTATCTATGAGTTCCAAAATTATCTGTAGTAACGCAATTAATTGCAACTAAAAATTGGTTAATTGATTTATAAAAAAGTGATTGAAAATAATCTAGACGTGATCTTAATATGGATCCTCATGATCTCATGCATTCCCCCTAGTATAAGAAACCTTTTAATTTACTATTAGGATTGTTGGGTTGTCTATAGCTATATCCTGCTTTCAAATAAAAAAATAATTCCTGTAAAAACTCTTTAAATCCTAATAGATTTAATGGTCAATGGGATCAATACCCTTGATCAGCCCTATTAAAGCCTTCTTCTTGAGCAACTTCTTCATGATTATCAGACCTGAGGTGCCTTGTGGACTATGGATACCATTGTGGGTTCTAGCATACTCATGGTAGAAGCCATTTCTTTCCTTAGCACGCTGAGTTCCTGAAATTATAGCTCAACCATCAAGTACATCAGTGAATTTGTTAGTTAAAATCTTCTAACTTTGACCGCTCTACCACCTATAAAAGTTTATTTCCATATTATGTGCTTTCCTCACCTGTTGGCCAAGCAATACTCTTGTTAAAACGTTAAAATGTCTTACTAGCTTGTGCCGCACAAATTAATTTTTTTCTATCTCTCTTGGCAGTAAAATTTAAGTGGTTGAAGCTTCCCCTAGTCTTATCACGTTAGTACTCAGCCATAAATTGTAGTTTGACAACAGTAAAGAAGCAGCGGGAACACTAGTGAATTCATATCAGGTTGGTATGAATACCACGTTATTGACTGTTTTACCTTTGTCCCATGCCAATAAAGATATTGAAACAGAGTACAAGATTGTCAAGATTCTAATATGAGTGGACAATAAGCCCAAAATAGCCATGACAGATTGACCATAATCTGCTAACCATGATTCATAGTCATAATTATTTGAGCGCCTTGAGATGAATCAATATTGGGTCAGACTGGGCAGTTATTGGATCGCCTCCAAATCAGGCAGTAAGGTGATGTTGACATATGACAAATAATGAGTGGATCGCCTTGAACTAAGGAGCATGTATATTTAATAAATGATAAACTCAGCCAGAACCAATGAGGATATAGCGAAAAAAATAGTCTAAGTAAAAGGGTCAGTATCAGCTGAAGTTGCTGAATATATGCAATATGAGAAGATTGAAGGAGGAGGATTATTACAAGGAGAAGTGAGCGGAGAAGGAGGAATCTGCTGTTTTATGATAAATAAATAAAGCAGTGTGGCTGAAGCAGTTGCTTCATATTTTATTATAATCTTTACATTTGTCACATGGGCTGACAATCTCCATATTGTCCATCCATTGCTCAGTGTGCTTGACCCTGCGCAGAAACCTTATGGCATACTTATCAATTCCGCCAAATTTATAACAGTGGCGCTCACTACAGGGGGCCCATTGATCAATCACAAAAAGTAAAAATTATTTATTTTCCAGCCATGTCACATCAGGCTTACTTTGATAGAGGATATTCAAGACATTCTGTGTCATGGTCCCATGACATCAAAAATAGGGACTGACCCCAAGGACAAGGCTGGGCGCCAGGAGGCCCAGAAGGTGAAATTAAATGGCCTACCAGACTTGAAGCATACCCTAGACCAACGCTGGGTATGGGAAAAATATGCCCAGGTTGGTACTAGTGGGGTGCCAAGTGCCCAGCCCCTGACGTCAGGCCAGGCGTTAAAACAAAAAATCTACCAATTATACTCAGAGGGTTCAATTTGGTTTGTTGAGGAACGGGGTTTTAAAACCTGTTCCTTTACAAAAAAATGCGCTTGGGTCAAATCCCACTTCAATCAATCACCTGAGTACAGTTGGTTTTGGCCTATTTAACTAATTCAGATGGCAGTGTTGCCCTATTGGTGAGTCAGTGCTTGGGCCCACTGCGGCATAACCCCAATTCCCCTGTTTGAGTTTAAATAGGTTTTCCCCAACCAACATCCTTGTTGATAAACTTTCCAAAGAAAAAACTCAATCTTTACCAATTTTTATGTTATCCCAAATGATCCTGTGCATGGACCCCTTTGAGGAAGTCTCGCGCTCCATCAAACTTTCCATGTTAAGAATAATATGACTATTATCTCATGCACCGTTGGTTCGTCCAGGTCCCCTCCAATATGGGTCGTTTGCCCCTTCTCTCAACATGCACCGCGTCGCTTTTAGCAGTTTATTGATAGCATTTCTTTGCTTGTATTATTATTAATCCAGTCCCCTCTGCTGGGCAATAATTATTTTATTTCTAATGGCTAGTTCCCTGGCATTGGGCTTGTGCACTGAGCACTGCCACGCTGGGAACTGGAGAGTTATAGACATTCTCCTAACATTAGTTGACCAACCCTTTTTTCTTATGTGCATGAACTTTTCTGTGTGGAATTTTCCCACAGTGGAAACAGTGGCTGTCAGCTTTAGCTCCAGCTGTTGTTAGCCGCACTGCTGTTTCCTCTTTTTCCTGAAGGTTGAAGTAACTCGGCGTTATTAGGGTTGCCTTCAACTGGAAAGTATCCATCCTTCATGTTTGTACCTGGTGGATTTGGATGTTTCAAGGTCTGATAGTCATGATTCTCCAACTTTTCACTGAGATAATCAATTTTCATTAGAAAAAACGAGTTTTTCTTTGACAGCATATTCAGATGATGCCAGAGGAATTGGCGTAGATGGGCCTGGGGTGTTGGCCTTGGATAACATCAGGCATTCCGTTGAGGGTAAAGGAATAGAGTCATTCACGTTTAAAAATGCGTTTTATAATAAGACCTATATATACCTCTGAACCATTTTGGCCCTCTCATGGCTCAGATTTGGAACCTATTCCTGTGTTTGGAATTACCCCCAAAACCCCCGTTTATCCTCTTCCATGATTTGCAGCACTCAGGAAGTTGAAAAAGAGCTGCGCCTACAATATGAAAACGTTTATGCACCTGCAGAAGGCATGGAGGGGTATGTGGCCTCAGTAGTAAGAGTGGCCAACTATCCCTCCCCCTTCTATGATTCCAGAACCTACCCTTATGGTTTGCTCCAGCCAGAAGAACTTTTAGGTGAGGTGGGGGAGTTTTCTGCGTTAAATAAATTCCACTCTGGATACTTCCTCTTGACTGCTACCCTTACATCCTCTTTGGGGAAGTTCACCACAACCATTTTAGTGGATACCGGTGCCTCTAACAATTCTATTGACCATGACCTTGCTGACTACCTTGAGTTGAGTTACTCCCCAGATGGTATAGTTAGAGGTGGGGCTTCTCAGGGTATCCCTACACTGAACGTCCTGGGGTTAGTGGACTACCAGGTGGGCGCCTATCTTCTGTCCGACCATTTTCAAGTTATCAAACACCTCTTTTCCCCCAGTATTTTGGGGTTGAGTGGTGAAGAGAGTTTGACTCAGGACTAATCTGAAAGAAAACACTTTATCCTTGTCTTTGGCAAATGGTCATTAGTTGATTGTTCCTTTGTCGGAGGATAACACCCAGGGCACATTACCTCATTGGCCCAATGTTCCCACACCTTATCTTGCTCCTTTGCTGAAGCCCTCCGTGGGACTTTCCTTATCTTCCTGTTTGGAGGGTTTGGAATCCTCTTTTGACGCAGCATCCGCCAATGCACTCCCTGAGCACTCCAAGTTTGATTGTGACTTCAAGCTCACAGTGGATATGGTGCATATATCTTCCCCAATTTACCTATTGACTGTCTGGGAGGAAGAGGCGTTGGATGTGTGGGTGAAGGAACAGTTGGCCAAAGGTGCAATTTTTCAGCATACCTCCCCTGTTTGCTCCCCACTTCTCTTTGTGGAGAAGGCTGATGATACTTTACGCCTCTTCATATACTATTGTAACCTCAATAATGTTATTGTAACAGACCTCCATCCCATCCCTTTAGATTCACAGATTTCACGCTATGTGGAGAAGGCAAAGGTCTTCTCCAAGCAGGATTGCCTCAATGCGTTCAATCAGATCTGGATTAAAAAGGGACAAGAGTGGTTGACCGCATTCCATACCAGAAAAGGGATCTTTCAGTTTCAAGTCATGCCCTTTGGGATTAAGAATGCCCCTGCTATCTTTCAACGACACATTGATGCAGCGTTGGGGGACCTGTTAGGGGTATGCGAGGTCGCCTACATGGATGATATCCTGGTGTTTTCCACAGATCAGGAGTCCCATGCAGTCCACCTTTGGCAAGTTGTGGAGATTTAAAGGCAGCCAGCCTTACGTCAAAAATCTTAAAGTGTGAGCACTTCAAGTCCCAGGTCACGTTTATGGGCAACGTCATGTTTGACCAGGGACACATGATAACTCCAGACAAGGAGAAGGCGATTTGTGAGTGGCCTACCCCCTCCTCACTCAAGGAATTGAGGAGCTTTTTGGGGACTTGCACGTTCCTCAAGAAGTTCACTCCCAATCTGTCTGAGGTGGCTGCTCCCTTATACAAGGCCAGCGGTGCCAAGGTTCTTCAGTGGTCCCCTATTTTGGAGGATGTTTTCCAAGCAGTGAGGTGCATCCTGTTGTCCACGTCTGTTCTCCGCCATGTTGACACTTCCAATGGTTTCATTGTGTCCACGGATGCCTCCAACTTCGCCATAGTGGCCGCCTTGTTACAAGTAGGTGAAGCTGGGATAGATCATCCAGTGGGATATTTTTCTAGGGAAATGTCTTTGCCCGAGTTGAACTACGCCGTTTATGACAAGGAGTTACTAGCAGTGGTGGAGGCGCATACATATTGGTGTCACCATTTGCATGGCTCTACCCAACCATTCTGCATATGTACAGATCACCGTGCCTTGCTGTATTACTGTGCCCCTCATTTCCTAACCCCATGGCAGACCCATTGCATGAGACCCTTGCCCAATTTGCATTCACATATGAGTTCACCAAGGGCAAGGATAATGGTTTGGAAGATGCTTTGAGCCGCAACCCTGCTTTAGCACCTGATCCCAAGGAGGTGGAAGTGCACAATGCCCAGGTTATGATTCCCCCAAGTAAAATTATGTCACAACTTCCCTCTCCCCTGGCCAACGGGCCAGCGCTTGCTCCTCTGGAAAACGCGGAGGAATATGGTATGTTTAGAAAGGTCGTCCTTTCTCAGCCGCTGTCAGGAGAATATGATATGGTACTTGCAAAGAGCGCTTCAAATCAAGAGGATCTATCCAGGGGTTATCATGTAAAGGATGAGATGGTGTGGTTTCAGGGGCGCCTTTGGGTACCTGCTGGACCACTGCGCCTGGACATCATCCAGGATCATGATGGAATCACCATTGGTCATCCGGGGAAAGCAAAGACCTAGGAGTTGGTACGTCACACTTACAATTGGAAGGGCTTGTCTTCTCAGGTGGGGCGGTATTGTAAGAAATGCCTGGTATGCAACCATATGAAACCCAATATTCAACCTTTAGCAGGGTTGTTGGTAACAGTCCAAAAGGCTGATGGGCCCTGGAATTCCCTCTCAGTTGATTTCATTGTGGAATTACCAGCCTTGGATGGTTATGATGCCATCATGGTGGTGGTGGACCGGTTCACAAAGTTTGCCCACTTCATTCCTTGCAGAACCACTATAACCGCAGCGGAGATGGCTAGGCTGTTCGTCACCCATGTGTTTGCACTTCATGGGGTTCCCTCAAAAAATTATCAGCGACTGGGGCCCTCAATTTACCTCCGTTTTTTGGGAAGAGTTGTGTAAGACTCTTCAGATTCTCCCCTGCCGTTTAACTGCCTATCATCCCCAATCAGATGGGCAGACTGAACGAGTGAACCAGTGCTTGGAACAGTTTCTGTGGTGTTACACAGCTGCAGATCATTCTGATTGGGTTTCTCACCTTCCCATGGCCCAGTTTAGCTACAACAATACCTTGCACTCCTCGATCAGTTGTTCCCATTTTTCGCCAGTCATGGCTTTAACCCCGCCTTTAACATGGAGCTCAGCTGTGGGTCCAAGGGTGAAGCGGTGGTGGACTTTTCTAAGACTATCAAGAAGGTCCACCAGGGGGTTTCCACAAGCTTGGAAGCGGCAATGCATGTGTATAAGGAGAATGCTGATGGGAAGCGCGTAGTGGGTATGGCGTACAAGGAAGGAGATCTCATGATGCTTGATGCTCAGAACATCCTATCAAGCAGCCATGCAAGAAGCTAGACCTAAGAGGATTGGCCCTTAACGCGTTGTTAGAAAGGTGGGCCATGCCTCATACAAGCTGGATCTTCCCCCTCACTTTGGATCTTCTCAGTGTTTCATGAGAGCAAATTCACATTGTTTGAGGGCCCCCACCTGAGACTCCTGAGGCCTATATCGTGGATGGGGCGCCAAAGTGGGAGGTGGAAGAGATAGTTGCCTCCCACCGCGTTAAAAGAAGGCTGGAGTACCTGGTATCCTGGAAGGGCTTTAATGCTGCAGAGAACAGTTGGGTTCAAGTGCATGACTGTGCGCATGCCCAAGATCTGATTGAAGCCTTCCACAAGCGTTTCCCCCAGGCTGCTGTATCTCAACCCACACTGACCGTTGCCACTATGAAGTTGGCACCTGCCCACAAAAGCTTTTCCCTTGCGCAAGCCCCTGGAGGGGGGGTTTGAGCCCCATTGGGAGGAGGGGGTAATGTCATGGTCCCATGACATCAAAAATAGGGACTGACCCCAAGGACAAGGCTGGGTGCCAAGAGACCCAGAAGGTGAAATTACAGGGCCTCCCAGACTTGAAGCATACCCTAGACCAACGCTGAGTACAGGCAATATATACCCAAGTTGGTACTAGTGGGGTGCCAAGTGCCCAGCCCCTGACGTCAGGCCAGGCGTTAAAATAAACATTTACCAATTAAACTTGGATGGTTTGATTCGGTTTTTCAAAGAATGGGGTTTTGAAACCAATTCCACTTAAAAAATAACATGCTTGGGTCGAATTAAACTTCAATCAATCACTCAAGTAAAGTCAGTTTTGGCCTATTCAACTAATTCAGATGGCAGTGTTGCCCTATTGGTGAGTCAGTGCTTGGGCCCACTGCGGCATACTACAATTCCCCTATTTGAGTAAAAATAGATTTTCCCTGACCAACATCCTTGTTGGTCAACTCACCAAATAAAAATACCCCGTCTTAACATTTTTTTATGTTATTCCAAACAATCCTGTGCACAGACCCCTTTGAGGAGGTCTCACGCTCCATCAAACTTGCCATGTTAAACACAATATGACTATCCCTTCATGCATCATTAGTTCGTCCAGGTCCCCTCCAACATGGGTTGTTTGCCCCTTCTCTCAACATGCACCGCGTCGCTTTTAGCAGTTTATTGATAGCATTTCTTTGCTTAATTTATTATTGCTCCAGCCCCCTCTGCTGGACAATAATTATTTTATTTCTAATGGCTAGTTCCCTGGCGTTGGGCTTGTGCACCAAGCACTGCCACGCTGGGAACTGGAGAGTTATAGACACTCTCCTAACATGCTGCACCAGTTGAATATGCAGAACTCAAACTCGCCTTGGATTATGTGCTCAAATTGGGAGGAGGAGCTTCTACAGGAGGTTTGTATTTATAAGCTGCCTCCATTTGATTGTGATGGGGATATTTATGGAGTCTTTAAGTGATTTGAGTTTGTGATGGAAGGATGCTTGAATCTGAGTGAAACAAAATTGTTATATCCACCTTAGATGATGGAGTACTGATCAAGTCACCTGCTATCTTCCAAACAGTTCTGTTACATATTGAGAGATAAAGGATACTATGCTGTGGTTGATCAGAGGAACTTAAAAGTTTTCACAGAGAAAGGTCAAGTTCTTAACCATCAGGTTTCAGCGTAATAAGACCCTCACCACATTTTCTAATTGATTTACAGTGGAAGCTAACATGTTGATTGGGGCAGGGACTTTATCTGAATCCAACTTGTGTCATTGCGGTGACATCTGCAGTGAAGCCATACCATGAGCTTTACAATGTCATGACACCAATGTTGGATGATGACGTACCCTTGCTTATAATTGTTCAGCTTTTGCAACGTCTAGCTGTAACCTTCCCTCCACCCAATACAGAGTGAAACATACTGCCACCATTGTCAAACCTTCTTATTCAGGGAAATTCAGCCATCCAGTTAAGCTTCTGCCAAGTTACCCATAGAAGTTTCCCTTCCTCCCTGAACCTGCTTATTGTCAACAGCCCAACTACCAACCTGGGCATAATTAAGCCGATCACTCACAATCAAATTATCAGGGAGTCCCATCTTAAAAATAATCAAGGGTGCAGGACAGACGGGGTAAATATTTCAAATGTGGCCACCCTGGGCATCTAGTAAAAGGGGCCCCAATTGTTGGGTCCATCACGTACAGAAGGAACAGTAATATCAGGGAAAAGTCAGAGCGGAGTAGAGATGGGACTCTATACCTTCGCTATCCTGACCCCAAACATCCCATTTGAACTTAACCCTGTATATTCAGCGGAAGTCCCTCCATATGATGACGCATTCCTGTATTAGTGTAAGTCCAGGGGAACGTCCCCTCTGCATATATCATGCAATATATCCATTTTCAAACAAGAAGGGTCCTAAGAGGGCGGCTGTACCCCTCATCACCCAGGGCGATCTTGCCCACATGGTAGACAAGTGCTGGGTGACAGCCCTCCCTCTTAAGATTCCTCTCCCAGTACCCACGCTCACCACAGCCAAACTTGTCGGCCAAAGTGTGGAAATCTGCGCCAAGATTACTGAATGAAGTTGAAAGGTCTGAAACTGATGAGATTAAAGCTCAATGATCAGAAAACATATAGTTGAAGGGGGACAAGTATTGAGTTATCAGCCAGAATCACCAACAGTTTTGAAATAGACAGAAGTATGATCATAAACATAAAGCACCTCTTGAAATTGTTGGGGATGATCCCCAATGTGTAGACTGTATCTTTGGGAACGATCACAGACATTTAAAACCCCTATTGCATGAATTATAAATTGCAGCTGATGTAACTCATTTGACCAAATGAACGTCCCAGGGACTGGGCATGGGCAGGTTGGGCATCTGTAAAAATTTACTTAGGATTGATTAGTGGCCGTCAACCCAGTAACCTTTTTACTGCAAAGGTTCAATCTCCTCGTACACTTTGTCACGTTGTATAAAATGTATTAATTGATAATAGTATGGAGACTATTATCCATAATTGAGATTGAACTATTAGGCCAACGCTTCAGCCAGTACTTCCGATTAAATACTCTGTAAGTCGTACTTGTAGGGATTCATTCCCTATATTCCTGTCCACCCAATCTTTGTTAAGATACCCTGGTGACAATCTCTTTCGGCCCAACACACAGTTGGCAGCTATCCCTGATTGTGGTTCCTTCATCTCTAGATCCCCGCTCAGATCTTTACTCTTCTCTCTGAGAGTCTTCCAATTATTGCCTTCTGCAATAATATCCTTGAGATGGATTGACACAATAAAAGTTGATAGTCTAACTATACACCAAATTGACAATATTACTGTAGATAATGCTGTCAGTAATAATAATCTTGGTAATAATACTGTTTTTGTTATAGTAAATCCTAGGGAATTAAATAGTAGGGGATTTGGCTGTCTAACCCTCAGTTGACACCTCTTTGATGAAACAGCAGCCATTGCCATTGAATCACACTTCCTCGTCTCAGCAGTGATGGTCTTCCCCATCCTAGCTAGGATTCTGTTGTTGGTTATCCTCGAGACCTCAAACAGAAAGAGTTGGAAAATGTGTCCCTAACATTTTCCTCTCAACCCAAGTGAACCAACCATAATTGGCTAGCGACCTGCTTAGATAATGTGACTTATTACCCATTATGGAAGGTCACTTCACCAACCGATTAATTTGCTAGTTGAATGTGGCATCACTCGCCTTGCAACTCACTATTAATTCCCAATCAGTTGGTGATGAAACCTGACTGATCCCAATCAGTACACCTGATAGATAATTACTATCAGATGCCCCTATTTCATTGGCTACTCCACCCAATGAGATCTTAGGTATACATCCGGATTGATTCCCAACAGATACAACCAGGTGAATATCCCAAAATCCCCCAAGTGTAGTTCCTCCAAAACTAGGGCCAACCAATATCCAATTAACTTCACCTTAAGGAATTTTCACCTAGTGACACCAGGTAATCTAGCAGGTTGGGAATATGGGCAAAAATCCCAACACATCTCCCCTCTTGCCTAGATTTCCAGCGAGAAAAGGACCACGGCATGAGAACAACGCTTTGGACACCTTGTCAAATACTTCATTGGTTCAAGTGGAATATGATCATCAGTACTCAACGCTGCTTAGGGTGACCTTTGGCATATGGCGTTCTTTCTCTTCCTCCTTGCTACCGCCTTATCAGAGTGCAGTCCCCACGCCTTCTGTTGTGCCAGGCTGATCAATTTACTTGTGATGATATTGGTCCTGGGATCCAGTTTTCCCCCCGTCAGGGTATATGACCCTTTTTAATATTCAAGATTCTTGGTCTGATTTCCTTGAATTCCTGATTTTTTCCTTGTCCTAGACAGGAGACTCTTGCCATCAATGTTCGTTTTGCAGCTTGATTAAGATTTTTTCTATTCATCCTTGTTATTTCGCTCAAAACCTCTTGGCTGTAAGTCTTCCTAGTTTTTCCCTTGAAAAGCTTATCTCATTAATTTTGAGATTAATTTCCCTGAAATTGGAGCCTAATGGATTATATAATGCATAATGTCAACTTCTATATAAGTCCAACATCCACCCTCTCGTCCAGCACATATGTCAAATTCAAATCATGCTACCAGCAGCTCCTCAACAGTCTTTCTGATCTAGACCTCAGTATCTTTCAGCAGATGAGTTGGGATGCTCGACGAAACCTTTTTTATGGTCCTTCCAGGACTCATACGCCTAGTCTGGCACAAGCGGCTAGTCCTTCCATTGAATTACTGGAAACAGTAACTAATCCCTCCAAAACTAGGCTGGCCATCATTTAGAAAAACTATTGGCTGACTCTTCCCTTGCAGTTGATTCCAGAGTTAGACTTTGAAACCCTCATGGATTCAGCTCCTTTCACTGATGCTCCAAAAATCATCGTAGATGCTCTGAGACTATGCCATTTGATCTGGATTGTTTGTTCCAGGCCAGGCCAGACCTGCTCCCTGAGTTCCTCTTCTGACTTGGTCAATCTTTTTCAAACCCACTTTACTGGTTTCTGAGCTCTCAATTTGTAACAGCATACACTTAGAGCTCCCCTACGCTGAACTCTGGGCCCAAGTCACCAAGGCTTTGACATTAGCGCTGAATACCTATGATCTGGATGGCCTTCTGGATTGGGATACTGCCGCTTATGCTCTTTGCTTTTTTGGCCAAGTTCTTCAAGTTTGGTCTACAAAGCTTCCAGCCTCGCCTGGATTCGACTGGTCATTCAGCTTTAGCTTCCATGAAGCCTGTAGTCGTCATTTGCAGGATGCAATCCGCTCTCTGCACAACTACCTCTTCTCTGGAGCTTCCCATTGCTATCTTCCGCTGATGGTGTTGATAGGGGGCATGATTCAGCAACCCCGTTGAGTATTCCTTCTTCGCTGCTGGCTCACATGTCCAGTGTCCTGAATGAAGCCAGTCGGCAGGCGCTCAAGACAGATCTTCTGGCTCCAGTGCCATATCAGGATTACTAGGGGTTATTCACCAACTGCCTCTTTCTTTATTGCTGCTTTCCTCCCTGCTCTGAGGTTTTGCAATTGGCATCTTCTGACATTTCAATTTCCTTCCCCTAATCACTTTTCCTCAGGTCTTAGTGTCTGCTCAACGAATGTGGTTTCATGTAGGTCTTGAACTCACAAGCGTCTGATTGCATATCTATTTTGATGGGCTGTTTATTCTTACTGCGATCCATCCTCCCTCCCTCAAGAGGTGATATAGGCGGAATCATCCCCATACTGAGGACAATCAATAAAATAAAATTCTAAAAATATATTGGCTTTTTTATCTATGCATTTTAAAAATCTTTTTTTTCCAATATTTTATATTAATTTTTTATCTTTATTCTTCTTTTTTTCCTATGGGACTTGACCTTGTTTCAGTTCAGAGGTCCATCTTTTCCCCCAAACTGGGTCCTGGGTACTTAAACCTACCAGTTTTCCATGTTTCAGAGGTCCTTTTTTCGGACTTAAACATCTAGATTGGTTCAGAGGTCCTTTTTTTGGACTTGACCTAATCATCAGGACATGACCAACTTAATGGTTCATCAGTCCTTCAGGAACTCTTTTATTTTTTTCCTCAATCCAACGCTTTAGATACTTAGCGTGGACTTGATTTACAAACCTTCCATCCAAGAGATTCTTGATGGAGTAAGCATCAGTCGCCATCTTGGCGATTACTTTGAATGGACCTGACCACAACGCATCTAATTTGTTTCTTCATCTGAATCCATGCATATCACAATAGGCGACTCTTTCCCCTATTCAATATTCTTCTAATGCCAGTCAGTTTTTGTCATCCGTTGATTTCTCTCATATCCTTTTCTTCAAGGTTGTATTGAATGCTTGCAATTGCATATCAATCAGGATACTCATCAGTCAGTTCAAGTATTGCTCAGTACTCATCCCTGACATATATTCCACCACCAAATATAATATCGGCGGTAATGCAGCCTTTCTTCCATATAGTAATTCAAATGGCATCTTTCCCGTTGCTGTATGGTGACTAATGTTGTAGGAGAATGTCACTGAACTCAGGTACATTCCCCATTAAGAAGTTCTTCCTGTGACTAGCTTCCTCATTGTCATGGCCAGCATCCCATTGACCCGTTCTACCAGTCCATTCATCTCTGGCTGGTATGGTACTGACATGACTCCTTGGATCCCCATTATTTCATTTAGCCTCAGGATCACATGAGATGTGAAGTTGGTCCCATTGTTGCTCAATAGGACTTGCAGACATCCATGCTGGTATACTACTTGATCCAAGATGAATCTCGCAGTACTGGTAGCATCAACTCTGGTTAGGGCCTTTGTTTTGACCTATCTCATCAGATGGTCGATGGCTAAATTAATGTACTTGACTCCTCCTGTGCTCATCACCAGTGGTCCCATCACGTCGATGAACACCATGTGCCAGGCAAATCCAGGGCGGACCAGTTGGTATCCAGTTGTTTTCTTGTGTGTTTTGTGCAGCTGACACTCCATGAAACAAGCCAGATGATCCGCGACATTGTAGTTAATTGATTCCCAGTAATAATACTGGCGAATATGGTCAGTTGTTTTTCTCAGGCCTCCATTCCTGACAACCTTGTGAGATTCTTGTACTATTGCTGCTCTTTCTGACAGTTTCAGGAATAATAGCCGCTTACCGTTGATCATCTTGAATACTTGTCCATCCATAGTCTTGGTGTTTTCCATCGCTTTTTGAAGCGCACCTTAGATTTCTCAAGGCTTGTCCTTAATTCTTCCTTCGACCATTCTCTGGAATAGCTCATCCACCTGTGGGTATACCAACTGGACCATTGGCAACCGCAATAAGCCATCCGCATTCTGATGAAAAGCCCCCACTCAGTGGACTATCTCATAATTGTAAGCCTGAAGCTTAAGTGCCCATCAGGCCAGTCATCCTTCCAGTTCTCTTAGATTGTGCAGCCAACACAGCGAAGAGTGGTCCATCACCACCTCAAAGTGCGTTCCATGGACAAACACCCAAAACTGCTTGCATGCGTATATGACTGCAAGGCATTCCTGCTCAGTCATGGTGTAGTTCCTCTCAGCAGCTGAGAGTGTCCAGCTCACATATGCCACCGGATGCTCGTCCCCAAGTTCATCTACTTGGCTCAGTATGGCGCCAATCGCCATCAACAAAGCATTAGTTTGAATGATAAACTCCTGAACAAAATTTAGATATTTCAGAATTGGCAAATCTATCAAATACCAGGCATAACTCATCAAAGGAGTCCTGGGCCTCTTCATTCCATACAAATCCTTTTTTTGGATCCTTTAATAAATGAAATAAAGGCTCAGCTATTTGGGAAAAGTCCCAAATAAATCTTCTATAGTATCCAACCATCCCAAGGAATACTTGGATGTCTTGGACACTCTTTGGTACATCCATGCGCTCTATAGCTGCTATCTTCTGGGTTTGCGGCTGCAATCCATTTGATTAATCACAAATCCCAAGTATTCCAACTCTTTCTTGAAGAAGTGGCACTTCCTTGGCTTGATCTTCAGGTTAGCTGCAGACAGTCTCTTAAAAACTTCTTCCAAGTGATGGAGGTAATCATTAAACGTTCTACTGAACACATTGATATCATCCAGATATACCAGGATGCACGACAACTTCAGGTCGCTTAATATCGCGTCCATGGCCCTCTGGAATGTCGCAGGCGCATTGCAAAGACCCTGGGGCATCCTCATCAGCTGGTATAACCCCTGCGTAGTAATAATCGCACATTTTTCTTGGTCTTCTTCTGGCAAGTCAATCTGCCAGTATCCTGAGATCAGATCCATTGCGGAGAAATACTTCGCTTCTCCTAATTTTCCAGCACATTGTTGATCCTTGGTAGGGGATACAAATCCTTCTTTGTAATTTTGTTCAGCCTCCAGTAGTCAATCACCACCCAGTTTGATCCATCCTTCTTCTTCATAATCAGAATTGGACTCTCCCAGGGACTTGACAATGGAACTAGAAGCCCATGCTTCACTAGTTTGCTGATCTCATCCTCCACTACTGCTTCAGCAGCTTTTCATCTTCAGATTGGTCTCATCCTTATCAGTAGATTTTCCCTGGTGTCAACCTTATGAATTACATCTCGTGCACATCCCAAATTGTGGTCATCCTGAGAGAACACTTCCTGATATTTCTCAAATAATTTGAGCACCTCCTCCTGCTGGCCTTCTGGAAGATCAGCGAGCTGCTCTCTAACAACCAATAGGTTGATGCTTTTAGGCTACCCCTGGGCATTAATCCCATTTCATCAAGAGACCCAAAATTGTGGAATTGTCTCAATTCAGCCATCAGGATCAAATGAATAAACGCGATGATCTGATTCCTCTTGATCTTCATCAGTTTTTCGCTCAAATTCGCCAGGAGAACTTGTATTTCTCCATGGCCCAGCATTATTATCCCAGAGCCACCCATGGCTCCACTCTGGACTTCTTCCAGGGGCTTCCAAATTCTCCATACAACAGCTCAGGAATCTCCAAAGTCAACCCTGTGTCAACTATTATCTGTGATCTGGCCAGTATGGTCCCTTCTTTCTTGATCCTTAATGGAATTCCCCAGTTTTCTAGGATTATCTCTGGCATCTTGCATCACTTCCTACCAACTAATTGGTATTAAATCGGTACAATGCCATCATTGTATATCAGATTAATGAAGTTGTTTCTCCTATTCAACGGAGCTTCACCGTCCTTCTGGTATACCAATGGTAACGTCTGACCCAGGATGGTCAACATATTATCCTTGAAGTTACATTTAACTCCATACTTCCATAGAAACTCTGTTCCTATCAGGATATTGTAGTTTTGGTTTGCCAAAACTATTGATAGTGTAGATACCACCAATGACCTGAATTGTAGTGGCAGCGCACTATACGCTCCACAGGAAATGGTGGTGTTTTGCCCAGCTGTTCCATATTCTCTCTTGTGTTCCAAGTCTGGGAAAGATCTTCATCCTCTTCACCAGCTTGGTCAACACAATATTGATGGGTGCTCCGCTGTCAACAATCACCCTCACCCTTACTCAATTCACTTGAATATCTATATATGTACACTTGGAGTATTGTAATATAGTATTTACTGAGTGAATGGCGGCGTTATTAGCCGAATCTAGGGTGTGAATAATTTGCGCCAATAATTCAGGAAACAATTCCTTTATTGCTCCAAGGGGGATTGACAGATTGGCCTCATCTAAACAGATGTCTGATAACTCATCAGGATTCTCGGCAGTTCAAATCTTCTCTGCCAGTTGTCAGGCGTATGGCCGGGCAACTTCCTGAATTATCTCAGGGTCAATCTTCTTTTCCCCAGCTCTGGTCACGGCATTCACATCCATATTGACCACTTGGTATAGCTGATCCTGCTCATCATCTACAAACAGATTGCTATATATATTTCTTCATTCATGATATTGGGAGGAACATGTTTCTCCGCCACACTAGACTGTTCCTTGTCTAGGCAGCGGGCCCTTTTCCCAAATCTTTGGCGACTGCTGTCTCCTTGGCCTGGACCACGTTAATCTGATCCTTTGACTTTTTACAGTGTACAGCGAAATGTCCTTTCCTGCCACACTGATAGCAGACCTTCTCTTTCTTGCTTAACCATCTGAATTCTTTGGGCTTATTTCCTGGCACAGTTTGGTTGGTAGCCTTCTTTGCTCCTTTGTTTCCCTTCATGGGATTTAGATTTTGGACCAGATTAGACTTGAAGCTTCTATTTGGGGCATTGAATGTCACTCCCAAAATCTTCAGGTTGTCTACCATTTGCAAGGTAGTTATCTCCATTACAAACATGGAAGACATCATTTGATGCAAATTGTGATAGGGCCAAAGGGCCGCTTGCAAAGCGATTCTAGCATCAAAGTCATCTAACACTTTCACTCCAGCCAGGATCTGTGACTCCTGGTAAAATTGATCCACAAAGCTAGCAAGAGACTCATCTTTATGGAATTGAATTTCCATAAATTCTTGCTTGCATTTTGACATGCAGGTTGGACTCCTGAACTCCTTCATTATGGCCGCCTTTGCCTCAGCATATGACCAGCTGTCCCCCTCCAAGTGGGGTAACACTAGGTTCTGACAGTTGGTGTCCAGGCAGTTCATGACTGTCAAAGCCTTTTGACAATCTACATATCTCTTCATATTCATGTCAAACAGTTGTAAAAGCGCTGGGGCGTTATCCCGATGGAATGTTGGCAATTTTGGCATTGCTCTAAATTCCTCTGAGTCATTTCAGGCTGATTCTCTCGGTTTGGCTACTCAGCTAACTTGTGGAGTGATTTCAGGCATCATCTCTGAAATGGGATTAAAGGCGGGAGGCATATTTCTCAGGGTATTCAACTTCCCAAGTATCATGCTAGGACTTCTCTCTTCAGCATCATTGGCCATATTGGGCTCACAAGCACATCTGTGAGCTTTCAAGTCCTCCACTTCTTTGATCAATCTCTCCATATCTGCACCAAACCTTCTTAAATATATGCAATCCGCTTCTCACTCTGTTTTCAGGAATAGGACCTCTTGAATAAGGTCTCCTTATTTCTTCTTCAACTAGTTTACTTTGCTGAGTAACTTGTTCCTAAAGTTAGCTACATTGTCTACTCCTTCCTCCACCTTGGTGGCTCGTTCTTTTAAGGCCGTGAACTCCCAATGGTCCACTGAGTTTAAGGCATTCTGATTCACAGTGGCAATCTCAGTCCACAGCTTGCGCATTTCTTCTTTATATGACATTATAGTAGATTCTTTACTCAACTACCCCTGTAGTGAGCACCAACTTGTAAAAATTTACTTAGGATTGATTATCCGCTGTCAACCTAATAACCTTTTTACTGCACAGGTTCAATTTTCTCATGCACTTTGTTGCATTTTATATAATGTATTAATCAATAATAGTATGGAGACTATTATCCGTAGTTGAGATTGAACTATTATTAAGCCCAACGCTTCAGCCAGTACTTCTGATTAAATACTCTGTAAGTTGTACTTGAAGGATTCATTCCCTATATTCTTGTCCACCCAATCTTTGTTAATATACCCTGGTGACAATCTCTCTCAGACCAACACACAGTTGGCAGCTATCCCTGATTGTGGTTCCTTCATCTCTAGATCCCCACTCAGATCTTTACTCTTCTCTCTGAGAGTCTTCCAATTATTGCCTTCTGCAATAATATCCTTGAGATGGAATGACACAATATAAGTTGATAGTTTAACTATACACCAAATTGACAATATTACTGTAGATAATGCTGTCAGTAATAATAATCTTGGTATAATACTGTTTTTGTTATAGTAAATCCTAGGGAATTAAATAGTAGGGGATTTGGCTGTCTAACCCTCAGTTGACACCTCTTTGATGAAACAGCAGCCATTACCACTGAATCACACTTCCTCGTCTCAGCAGTGATGGTCTTCCCCATCCTAGCTAGGATTCTGTTGTTGGACATCCTCGAGACCTCAAACAGAAAGAGTTGGAAAATGTGTCCCTAACATTTTCCTCTCAATCCAAGTGAACCAACCATAATTGGCTAGCGACCTGCTTAGATAATGGGACTTATTACCCATTATGGCAGGTCACTTCACCAACCGATCAATTTGCTAGTTGCATGTGGCATCACTCGCCTTGCAACTCACTATTAATTCCCAATCAGTTGGTGATGAAACCTGACTGATATTAATCAGTACACCTGATAGATAATCACTATCAGATGCCCCTATTTCATTGGCCACTCCACCCAATGAGATCTTAGGTATACATCCGTATTGATTCCCAAAATACAACCAGGTGAATATCCCAAAATCCCCCAAGTGTAGTTCCTCCAAAACTAGGGCCAACCAATATCCAATTAACTTCACCTTAAGGAATTTTCACCTAGTGACACCAGGTAATCTAGCAGGTTGGGAATATGGGCAAAACTCCCAACAGCATCCCAAACCCATTGCCAACCAATTGGGACCGCCCATATGTGGGGTGGCTTTGCAGAATTTCCGTTGTTCATCAGGCCAGATGCCGTCATGCTAACTGACAAAAACGCAGTCAAGCCAACCTCAGTTCCAGCATTTAAGGTTGAACTGATAGCAACTCATGCTGACAAATCCTTTGATGTCAGTTCCTATTTTAATTATCTGCCCCCTTCCCCAAAAACTTCATCAGGTTAGGTAGAATTTGAGGGACCTGATCTTTGCTTAGACTCACTACAATCAAACACTATTTAATCAGTTGTATTGCACTGATAAAATTGTTGGTCAATTTTCTTCATTTATCTTTTCAATAAAACCCTCTACCCAAATTCCAATCTTTTTATTTAAAAAATCACTCTGCCCTTTCCGTCTGTATTCCACCAACCCTCAAGGTTTATGGCCGTGTGTACCTGGTATTTTGCTAGGTGTTTATACACGATTATGGCTAATGGGTACTTCATGGCGGAATTCCTTCCTTGTTCCATAACTGTCATACCAGATGCAGTGCCACTGGAGATTGGGTTTGCCGTTTGGGTGCTTCAACACTTAGTCTGGAAGGCCAGTCTAAAAATAACTTGCTGTTTGCCTGACATAATTGATTAACATCATTATTAACCATTTCCACCTTTCTTATCAATATCAGCGTAGCAATGGTCCTTTTTCAGCTGAACCAGGTTGTGAAGAAACTATACTCTGGTCATTATAGTCTAGTATCTCCCAAACTTCCTGAAACACATATCATGGTTGCTGTGGCCTTTGTGCCCATGTCAGTATGTTCTGGAATTCTGACTTGCTATTGGTTTATTCCCGCTATCAACCTGGAAGTTTCCCCTGATCCTAATACCATCTCTTCCATTTTGACAGATTTGACTTCAGCGATCAATAAAGAGAATCATGTATACTTTTTACTGCACTTGAAGATTAGTATCGGATCTCACCATGTCTCCTTCAAGGCTTTGGTGGATATTGGAGCCGCTGGTAATTTTATAAGTGTCGAGCTAGCTAACAATTGGAGCTTGACCTGGACCTAGGTCCTTTGGTGATGGGTGAATCATCAGCTTCCCAGACCTCATATCTAGTACATCAGCTGGTTCCTTTTTCAGTACATTCTTTTAGTTTTTGTGATTAGTTTTCAGCAATGCCAAACTTGGTTTTCCTGTTTATCTTGGGGGTCAGATGGTGGCGTTGGCAACATGTCAATATTCACCTGGAGTCAAATATGTTGTCCTTTGTTAATAATCAGATGGAGGGAGAATTTCCCTTAGTCAATACACTTAAGAAAACACAAGGCCGCAGCTCCATCGCTTCCTCCATTTCCCCTGCAGGCCTTCCATCTGATTTCTTGAAGAAATGATGTGCTATAAAAGTATTTTTGATTACAAAAAAGCGGACTGTCTTCCCCTACACTAAAATTGATCTGGGATTCCGAACAGCGGTACAGTTGATGAACATCAACTGCCCCTTGTATCCACACACAGTGGAGGAGGAGGCTAATCTTAACACTTGGTTAGACAATATGCTTAAGAAAGGGTGGTTGTTTAAAGAGACATCACCAATTGCCTCTCCCACCATTTTTACCAAGAAGGCCGTTGTGCTCTCCATCCCTGCATGGATTAAAAACACCTAAATAAAATTACAGTGAGCGATCCTTACCCGTTGCACCTGGAGCAAACTATCAGTCAAGCAATCAACAAGTCTCATGTGCTCTCCAACCTTAATCTTGTCAATGCCTTTAACAAGATACGGGTAATGAAAGGTCAAGAATGGCTTACTGCGAGTTGTACAAAACGAGGCATATTTCAGTTCCATGTAATGTACTTTGAGTTGAAGAACGTGACAGCCACCTTTCAAAGAATGATTGATAGTGTGCTGGATGACCTCCGGTTTACATGCATGGTCACATATATTGATGGCATCTTGGTTAATTAACCAACTCCTGAACAACACGCTAAAGACTTAGAAGCAGTCATGGCTGCTTTGCACAAGGTGGGCCTATTCATCAACCCTTCAAAATGCGAGTTTTATAAAAAGGAAGTTATCTTTCTTAGGAACCTGGTCCTAAAAGATGGTTATGCGATTTCTCCCATCAAGTTGGATGCCATCTATAAGTGACCAACTCCAAAAACCCAGAAACAAATATGGAGTTACTTGGGTACCATTATTTTCCTAAAGAAATTTTCCCCAGCCCTTTCCCAGTTAGCTGCTCTGCTCCACTTCCTCACAGGGAAAAATGTGCCTTTCTGTTGGACACCCAAGTGTCAGCAGGCGTTCAAGTCAATTAAAGAGGTGTTCTTATCACCCCCTACTCTAAAACATGCAGACCCCTCTAAACTGTAAATCATCACTTGTGATGTTTCATTGGTAGCAGTTGGGGCAGTTCTGCTCCAGGAGCATGATGGTTTAGAACATCCAGTAGCCTACTTTTCCTGAAAATTTTCCTCTACTGAGCAATCATGGGCCATTTATGATAAGGAATTGGCAGCCATAGCATGGGTGTTGACTCATTAGCGGTACCTGTTATAGGGTGCCCAGAATGAGTTAACTGTGCATATGGACCACCAAGTTCTTTTATATTTCCGCAAACCACAAAAAGTGGCACACAGACAGGCTTGTACCTATTGGGATTTATGCAGTTTCAATTTTAAATATAAATTTTTTAAAGGTGCATTAAATGTGATCCCTGACTTCCTTAGCCACAAAAGCGCATTGCCTATGGACTCAGAGGAAATGGACCTGGTTACTGTGATCCTCACTACCCACATTTTATCTATTATCCCACCTGTGGTCACCTCAGTAGAGTTAGCTCCTGACGCTCCACTTATTTCACTGGTTTTGGCAGCTCAGATGACCTGCCCCCAAGGAGTGGAGTTACTTGATCAATTGTACCTTCAAACTCACAAACATTCCCTATATTACATGGTGGAGGGTCTCATCTATTTTTAGGTCGCGGGTTTGGGTTCCTCCTCTCTTTAGAGCTGAGATATTTTGAGTGCATCACGATCCTCCCTCAATTGGACATATGGGCAACAAGAAATGCATCAAATTGATCAAGCGGATGTATATTTGGGCGTGTTTAACTAAGGGAGCTCCAGCCTGGATCGCCAATTGTGTTATCTGTGCATGAGCCAAGTTGGACTGTTCAGGAAGTAATGGCCTCTTACATTCTCTATAACATGCGGAGGGTCCATGGACATTGGTGTCTGTGGATTTTATTGTTGAACTTCTTTGTCTAATGGGTTTACGGCGGTGATGGTGGTGTTCAATCAATTTACAAAATTTTCTCTATCTATACCCTGTGCTTCTGTGATCACATCAGAAGAAACCGCTCATCTCTTCATACGCCATGTGTTCTCTATGTTTGGTCTCCCATAGGAGATCAAAGTGACCGTAGGCCCCAATTTACAGCGCGTTTCTGGAATGAGCTTTTAACTATCTTAAAAATTACCCCCTGCCGTTCCACTACATACCATCCCAAGTCTGACGGACAGACTGAGCGGGGTAACCAAATTTTGGAACAGTATTTGCGTTGTTACACGTCAGCTGCACAAGATCCTAGGCCAATGACCTCTCCCTCGCCCAATTTGCCTATAATAATGGTACTCACGCTTCTATAGGGTTTTCTCCCTATGAAGTGACGTTGGGTTATAATCCCTCTTTTTTGGTCAGTCCCTGTCTGCATCCAGAGGCCCCTGCTGCCGCTGATCATGTTGAGCACGTTTGGTCTACCCAGTCCTTAGTGCGTGAGCATCTCAAAAAGGCTATTAATGATTATAAGCAGTTTGCAGATCGAAAATGGCTTCCTAGCCATGATATGGCGGTGGGCTCTTGCGTTATGTTAGATACTCGCCATTTGTGGATGCAGGTACCTTCCCAGAAGTTTGCAAGCAAGAGTTCAGGTCCCACCTGGTTGAGGAAGACTTAGGCAATGGTGCTTTCCATTTAAAGCTGCCAGCTCATTGGAAACAGCACCCTGTCTTCCACATATCTCAGTTGTCCCCATTCTAGGTGACTGTTCCTGCTGACCCTGAGCCTTTAATGCTTGAAGATGCAGAAGAAGCCGAGGTGGAAAACATCTTAGCGTCTTGAAAATCCTGGCGGTTGGTTCAGTATCTCGTCACATGGAAGGGGTATCCAGACTATGAGAACAGTCGGGTCAAGGCTCGTTATTGCACAAATTTCATGGAATTGGTCAAGGCGTTCCATGAGTCCCACCCAGAAGCTCCTCGTCCCCAAAAGCTGTGACCTTGATGGCGATCAAGTTGCCCAAGGCTCACAAAAATATAGCCCTTATGCAGTTTCCTGGTGGTGTACCCTTCCTTTGGTGAAAGGAAAGGGTTATGTAAGTCCAGGGGAACGTCCCCTCTGCATAGATTGGGCGATATACCCATTTCTGAATAAGAAGGGTTTTAAGAGGGCGTCTGTACCCCTCATCACCAGGGGTGATTTCGCCCACATGGTAGATGAGCGCTGGGTAACAGCCCTCCCTCTCAAGATTCCTCTCCCAGTACCCATGCTCACCGCAGCCAAACTTGTCAGAAAAATTGTGGAGATCTGCGCCAAGATTTACAAATCAAAGTTGAAAGGTCTGAAACTGATAGGATTAAAGCTCAATGATAAGAAAACATATAGTCAAAGAGGGAAAAGTATCAAGTCATCAGCTGGAATTGCTAACATCTTTGACACAGCCAGCAGTGCAATCTTTAACATAAAACACCCCTCAAAATCATTGAGGATGATCCCTGATGTGCAGATGGTATCCTCAGGAACAATTGCAGACATTTCAAAAACCCTATTTTATGAATCAGGAGTTGCGGCTGATGTAACTCATTTGACTCAATTAATGCCCCAGAGACTGGGCATGGGCAAGTTTGGCATCCTGAACCCGTTACCAACCAATTGGGACTGCCCATATGTGGGATGGACTTGGGGAATTCCCATTGCTCGTTGGGCCAGACACCATCATGCCAACTGACAAAAATGCAGTTAATCCTCAGTTCCAGCAATTGAGGTCAAACTGATAGTGACTAAGCCTGATGCTGAATCCTTTGATGTCAGTTCCTAATTTTAATTATCTTCCCCCTTCCCCAAAAAATTTATCAGGTTATGTTGAATTTGAGGGACCTGATCCCCGCTTGGACTCACTACAATCAAACACTATTTAATCAGTTGCATTTCACTGAGAAATATGTTGATCAATTTTTTCATTTATCTTTCCAATAAAACCCTTTACCCAAGTTTCTATTTTTTATGTTGAAAACCAAATTTCTCTTTCCGCTGGTATTCCACCAACCCTCGGGGTTTATGGCCATGTGTACATGGTATTTTGCTAGGTGTCTATACACGATTATGGATAATGGGTACTTCATGGCGGAACTCCTTCCTAGTTCCATAATTGTCGCACCAGCAGCAGTGCCACTGGCATTCAGGTTTGCCGTTTGGGTGCTTCAGCACTTAAGCTGGCAGGCCAGTCTAAAAATAACTTGCTGTTTGCCTGACAATTAGCAGCTGGTTGGAGGTGTGAATATATTGACACAAGCGCAAGCCAAAGCCATGGCAGAAAAAGGATCTCCAATGAAGCCCAAGCTGTACACTTGTCAAATGTTTGACCAAATTTCTTCTGACAAGTTGAACCATCCACATATGCACCGTCCTTGCAGGGAGTAAGCGTCTCCCTTCCAGTCAACATTTATATCAAAGCATATAATAAAGTTGGTGAAGAGATTGCAGGTTTCCTGGGAAACGGAGAGTTATTACATATCCATGCTTTACACAGACAAGATTAATCATATTCAGAATGTACGTACTGTGGCATTGTTGCAGCCAAAACACAAGTCTGTGAAATAATAGATACAGGTGCCCCAGTCAACATAGTTTTCACTAAGTTGGTGGCAAGATTGACATTAAAGCCTGATGTTGCACATTAACTGGTGTATGGGAATGCTGGAGCAGGCAGCACGGTCTCTGAGGGAGCTTATAGCACACTGCCTCTGCAGTTTGGGTCAATTGTCATTATATCCCTGGCGATAGTGTTGCCATATAATAATTACAATATGTTGATTGGAACTGCCATGTGACACTATGGTGCTGTTGTTGATATAACGGAGGAGACATTTGAAACTTTGGGGCAACGGATCCCAATTTACTTTACCTCTAGAGGAGTGCCAAAGGATCCTGTGCATATGGGAAATATCAACCTGGCGTATAGTGATAGGGTGATTACAGTTTGCTACCATCAATTAAAGAGAAAGACCCAGGCCCTTCACCAGCAAATATATGAATATCAAGGTCTTCCGCTCAGAGTTGCTGAGCCTATATCCATCTCCTCCAGTCACCAAGTAGTAGTACCCACTGAGGTTAGATGTGGAAGAACCAGCTGGGCTCTATGGAGAGGCTATTGTGCCTTATTAGCAATCACAGCTTGAGCCTCACGTGGCTCCATGAATTATACTACTGGGCCATAGGGATATCAATTACTATTAGCAAATCTACAAAAAGAGCCAATGAAAATACTCCAGCATTGAATAGTGGCCTATTTACACTTGACCCCTGTTGAAGAGGTCCATCAGGTTCATGAGTTGTGCCACTAGATAAATTTAGTCTACCCATCAAGCCATAGCCTGGCGTAATGACAGTGGTACTGTGGGAGAATTTAATAGGGTTATTGGAGGAACAAAAAGACCAAGTGATAGCTTAAATCAAAGATACAAGGAGATTTTTCTGTCAATGACCACACTTTAGGATGCTGTCAGAATTGCAGATGACCACATAATCCAACCCTTTGACCAAATATAAGATTTGACAAATAAATTATAATTGTAGAGGATTGGCAATAGTGGCCAATTGATGAGAATATCATTGGGTGGCATCTACAATGATATGAAAAGTCGCCGACTAATGAATTATTGTCAGGCATCATCCCTGATGATATTTGAGGCTTCCAACAGATAATTTCAATGGGCATCATCCCTGACGAAATTAAGCAATAATGAGATAATGAGATAGTACCAAATAGTTGAATTATAGGGAATCGTTCATAGTGGAATGGATTGGAATCATTATGAACTACCAAAACGTGTAAGCGCCAGAATAAGAGTGGAATTGTCATCAGATGAAACAATCAGTTTCAAGTACCTAATACCAATTGTTTGGTCCGCCAAACACCCAAGTATTACACTGCCTAAAAAACCTAAGGCAACAGTACCCAACAAGATTTGGTGCCTAACACTGAGGGTCAAACCAGTATAGGAGCACAAATATTCTCAGCGGACAGCTGAAAAGTTGTGTGCTGATTCCTACTATAAAAACCCCGAATTATTCCCTAATAAAAGCAGATAAAAACTGATATTAGCTTAGTTGTTTAAACATTAGTTGTTTCAAACATTACTCTTAAGAGAAGGGTGCAAGGATCAGATATCCTTAGGTTGGCAATATCAAAATCTCTGCTTGGCTCTTCGAGAAGGGAATAGTAAAGTGTTCCCTACCAGTACAAAAACATCTTCAAGATGAAGAAGCACCAGTTTAGTGTTGGACTTTACTCTCAACGTGGCTTTTGGGCAATCAACCTTAATAATAGTCTTCATACTATTATTGCCCCAGTTCATATTATTAATCAACGCAAGGATCCACGAATCTGTGCAGTTGAAATCTAGGACCAGAAGTGAGCCAACCAAGCCCAAGATTTTAACATTAGTGCTCACTACAGGGGGTAGTTGAGTTGTCAAAAGCCAATTTAATATAACAATGTTTTTTTGAAAAGCTTTGAAAGCTCTGGGCGGAACTACAGACCATCAATGAAAATGTGCTCAGCTTGGCATCTCAGGCTGATGTTAGTACATTGGAGGAGCATATGATCAAGGTGGAAGAAACACTTGAACAATTAGGAATAGTTAATAATGACCTATGCGGAAAAGTTGCCTCTTTGAAATGAAAAGAGGGCGAACTCGTCAAGGAAATTTTATTTCAGAAAACCAAATGGGAAGCAGATTGATAACACATACGACGGTTTTATGAGGAGATGGCAAAAATGACCAAGTGTATAGAGGAGTTGGAGAAACACCAATGTGATTGCAAACAATTTGAGGTGAATGATACTGAAGCAAAGGCATGTGAAACACCAAGCAATAAGACCTCTCCGCCACAAAACCTGCCTAAACCATTCGCTGGTGTGTTGGAAATGACTCCTGAAGTCACTCCTATGGCTTCTTGAGTATCTGGGTCAGGATCTCCTATTAGCAGAACAACTGATGAATTTCGAAATATGCAGAAATTGCCCACCTTTCACCAGGATAACGCCCTGGCGTTTTTCCACTTATTTGAGATGACCATGTTCAGCTATTCAGACCAACAAAAAGCAGTAACCGTAATGAACTGTCTTAGCACAGACTGCCAAAATTTGGTGCTTCCTCACCTCAATGGGGACAATTGGTTGTATGCGGAAGCCAAAGCCGCCATTATGTTGGAGTTCAGAAGCCCTACTCAGATGACAAATTGTAAACAAGAGTTCATGGGTATCCAATTCCTCAAAGATGATACTCTGGCTAGTTTCGCCAACTTTTTTACCAAGAAGCTCAGATCATGCAGGAGCAAATGTGTTAAGCAACTTTGATGCACACATAGCCATGCAGTCGGCACTTTGGCCCTACTGAGACTTGCATCAGATTATGGTGGTGGCACTAGTGACTGAAACAATGCTCTCTCAGATGGTAGACCATCTGAAGATTCTTGGAGCCACATTTGATGCTCACAATCATACTTTTAAAGTAATTCAAACGAAGGCCCAAAATATTGTCAAATTCACTGAGCCATCAAAAGAATCTGAGGGTCGAGTTGTGTCAGGAAGTAAACCCAAAGTTCAAAAATGAGCGGACAAATCAAAAAACCGCCATTTCCAATGTGGGAAGTTGGGCCATGTAATTGCACAGTGTCAGGAAAGAAAGCTGAAGGATCAGATTAATCTCATTCAACCTCAAGAGACTGGTTCAGATTTGGGAAAAGGACCAGCAGTCTAGATCAGGGACGATCTAGTACTGCTGATAAACCTGTCCTGCCTGACATAATGAGGGAGGAAATCAATATTTCTGATATATTCATGGATGACGACTCGCCAGATCCGCTACATCAGGGAATTATTTTGGATGTTAATGCTATAACTTGATACAAAGTGAAGGGGATCGATCCTAAAATTGTTAGTGAGGTCACTTGGCCCTACATATGAAAGCTAGCAGAGAAAGTTAGATCCGCTGAGAGCCCTGAAGACTTAGTCAAAAAGATGTTGGATGAGGCTTACGTTTCTTTACCTATCAACGCTATCAAGGAGTCATTCCCTGATTTATCCACTCAAATAATCCACATACTTGATTCAGTGAATAAGGCTGCTATCCATTCAGTAAATACTTTATTACAGTACTCGGAGTGTACCTATGTCAATATTCTAGTCAATAGGATAAGAGTCCGAGCCATAATTGATAGTGGAGCGCCAGTCAACATCATCTCCACCAAATTAGTGAAATTTAAGAAAACCTCACCAGATTTGGAGCACCAAAAAGAGTATGGAACAGCTGGACCAGATGTTACCATCTCATGTAGAGCTTACAGTGTGCTACCACTTTGGTTTGGATTGCTGATGGTGTCAGCTCCCGCTATAGTACTGGCCAATCCAAACTATGACATACTTATTGGGACAGAGTTCCTGAGGAAGTATGGGGTGAAATGCGATTTTGAAGAAACCACCCTGATGATAATAGGGCAGATGTTGCCTTTGGTTTACCAGCGGAAAGGAGAAACTCCGCTGACAAAAAAGAATAATTTTGTCAGTTTAATTTATAGTGATGTTATTATACTCATTCACTATAAACTATTCAGATGGAAACGGAAACCAAAGCTGATGAATAATTATGGAGAACTGGGGAATACCTCTAAGGGCAAACGCAGGGAACACTATTCTGCCAGGGGCTCAAATCATAGTTAACACTGGGTTAATGGTGGAACTTCCAGAACAGCTATATGGAGAAATCGTCAATCCCTGGGAAAAGTCAAGGATCAAAACGTGGGTTGCGCCAGGGATCTTAATGCCAGGTCACAAAGAGAATTAAAAATTAGTAGCCAATCTGGGAGAAAAGCCAAGAAAAATGAAAAAATCAGACCATTGTGTTTCTAAACTTGCTCCCAATGGCAGAACTATATGCTTTTCATGAATTTGGATCGTTTTCTGAACTGTGATTTCCAATGGGATTTACCAAAAGTGTCAATGTACTAGTGGATTGCGAGCAGCTAGCCGATCTGACTAAAAATCAGCAGGAGGACATGCTCCAATTATTTGAAAAAATATCGGACAATTTTTGCTCAGAACAATCATGACTTAGGATTTGCAAAAGATGTACTCCATAAAGTTGATACTGGGAAATGTCTGCCGATACAAATGAGACCTGTTTGTAGGTCAAGAGCAGTGGAAGCGGAGGTCAGAAATGAGTTAAGCAATTTATTTGAACATGTGTTACTCATTCCATCATTGAGCCCATGGGTGAGTCCGATCCTTTTGGTAAAAAAGAAGGACAGATCAATTTTGAGTAGTGATCAATTATTGCCAACTAAACAAGATCACTAAAAAAGACTCCTATCCGCTGCCTCAAATTGACAATGCACTTGATCGCCTGGAGGAGGCTAAATACTTTTCAGTTATGGACCTGATTTCAGGCTATTGGCAAATCAATTTGCAAAAAGAAGATTAGGAAAAAATGTGCGATAATTACCACACAAGGACTATACAAGCTGACCTGAATACCCCAAGGATTATGCAATGCGCCAGCAACTTTTCAGCGTGCTATGGATTCCATACTTAGTGACCTGAAGCTATCCTGTGTGCTAGTATACTTAGATGATATCAATGTCTTCAGTAGGACCTTCTCCAATCATTTGGAGCATCTGGAGGAAGTTTTCAAGCAGTTGGCAGTGGCGAATCTTAAAATTAAGCTGAGAAAATGCCATTTTTTCAAAAAAGAACTTAAATACTTAGGGTTTGTTATAAACTCTAATGGATTACAACTGCAACCCATGAAAATAGAAGCTATCAAATGGATGTCAATTCTGAAAAGTTTTTGGGATATTCAAATCTTTTTGGGAATGGTAGGGTACTATTGCTGAAATCACTAAACCTCTATTTCACCTACTTAAGGATCTAAAAAGGACTTGTGTGGAACAAAGAGGCCCAGAAGTCATTCAATAAGCTCCAAAAATATCTCATGACCAGTCCAGTATTGAAATATCCAAATTTTAGCCAGGAATTTTTAACCCAAGAGGATGCCTTGGTAATGGCGATTAGAGCATTATAAGTCAATTAGATGATAACGGGTATGAACATCCAGTAGTATATATGAGCAGAATACTGTCGCCAGCGGAAAGAAACTATACTGTGACAGAGCGAGAGTGTCTGGAAGTCATCCATGCATGTAAACAATTCCAAGTATACATACATGGAATGCACTTTAAAGTCATAACTGACCATTCATCTTTGCACTGGCTTCATAATCTGAAGACACCAGAGGGCCAGTTGGCCCAATAGGCTTTAAAGCTGCAAGCCTATGATTTTGAAATTATCCATCAGGCTGGAGTGGTACATCAGAATGCTGACAGATTATCTCGATTGCCAGTTGTTCATGTGATCTATCCTCAAGATGATGCACTATTCCAGCAGATGATCAAAGGAGTTATTGGGGATGAACCCCAAGAAATTTGGAATGCATTACAAAAAGCCATGGAAACTACTGAATTTAAGGACAATAAATTATAAAAACGATTGAAGAAAAACATATTTTATTTCCTAAACCATTGATACAAGCAAAAATCATTTGAGCTGCTCACAAGGTCATTGGCCATGGTAGCCTAAGGAAAACAGTGGATTATATTAGCCAGTATTATTACTGGGAATCAGTCAATTATGACGTTACAGATTACCTAGCCTGTTGTGTGGAATTTCAGCTACACAAACCGCACAAGAACATTGTAGGATACTGGCTAGTATGCCCTGGGTTTGCATGGCACACGGTGTCCATAGACATCATGGGACACTTAAGTATCAGCACTGGAGGAGTGAAGTATATCATCGTCACCATAGATCACTTAACCTGATGGGTTGAAACGAAAGCCCTCAGCAAAGTAGATGCACTAAGTATGGCAGAGTTTATACTTGATCAAATGATCTATTGGAACAGTTTCCCTCAAGTTATTCTCAGTGACAATGGAACTAACTTTACTTCACATGTGATTCCCATGCTTAACGAATTAATGGGAATCCGCGGTGTTGTATCTGTCCCCTATCATCCAGAAATGAATGGAATGGTGGAAAGAGTGAATGCAACTCTAGCCTCAACCTTATGAAAGATTGGTCACGGGGAAAAGTCTCACTTGGGGCATATCTGATTTCAGTCATTTTTTCTTACAATATCAGTTTTATTGGTACTGAGAAAACGCTGTTTAAACTGTTATATGGGCAGAAAGCCACATTGCCACCTATATTGTATTCAGCAGTAGAACAATTTTGGGGATGTGTGCCAAACATTATCTATCCCAACTGGCTGATATCCTAATTGAATTAAAATCTTGGGCATTTAATATGACAATGAGGAAAAGAATCAATGCAAAGAAATTGGATGACCAGAATTGACTTTTGTTGAAGGAATACCATGTGGTAAATAGGGTAGCCTATTGCGATACTCATGGGTTTGGGAGAAAAAATAAGTTGGATGCCCTATGGATGGGACCATTTGAAATTATTGCCAAGTCAGCAAATGATGCCTATACAATCAAGAATACTAAGGATGGTCACATAGTCCATAGAGTCCACGTGAAATACTTAAAGTATTGGACTTTGAAAAAAATACAATAATAAAAAAATAAGAAAAGACACAAAATAAAAAAGATGCATAAAATACAAAAAAAGTAAAAAATATTAAAAAACAATTTAATTCAAACAGTAATGCATATAGTGATATTCCCACCTACCAAGCATGGAGGAAGGAATAGTAGTGGGCATGAGTGCCGAGCATTGGCAGGATCAGGAAGTTCTGAAACTAGATCCATTGGAATAGTCACTATCAACAAGATGTTAAGCCATCATGGGGTATGTGCAGGTGGCAAGAGTGCAACGAGACCTGTCCTGGGGTTTGTACAGGTGGACCAGTTGATCTTTTGCAACTAATGTAAGATGGGAATGCATGACATGATGTCATAGGAACTGCACTCAAGAAGAGGCGGCAACGGGTAGCAACCAAGGATACAAAGTCATCATACTGAGCAGAGCATATGGGTGTTGAGTGCGGACAGAGCTGCACTATGCTGAGGACATAGAAATATGACAAACAAAATATGAGTTCCAGCTGAGGCAGCTTCCATTCCCGAGGGTTCTATCTTCTGTTGGATATCTGGTCAAGAAGGGGGATGTCAGATTTGCAGATGACCAAATAATCCAACCCTTTGACCAAATATAAGATTTGATGATTAAGTTATAATTGTAGAGGATTGAATATAGTGGCTGATTGATGAGAATATCGTTGGGTGGCATCCCCAATGATATTAAAAGTCACTGACTAATGAATTATTGTCAGGCATCATCCCTGATGATATTTGAGGCTGCCAACAGATAATTTCAATGGGCATCATCCCTGACGAAATTAAGCAGTAATTCAATAATGAGATAATAACCAATAGTTGAATTATAGGGAATCATTTAGAGTGGAACAGATTGGAATCATCATAAACTACCAAAACATTCAAATGCTGGAGGAAGAGTGGAATTGTCATCAGCTGACTCAATCAGTTTCAAGTACCTAATACCAATTGTTTGGTCCGCCAAACACCCTAGGATTACGCTGCCTAAAAAACCTAAGGCAACAGTACCCAACAAGATTTGGTGCCTAACACTGAGGGTCAAACCAGTATAGGAGCACAAATATTCTCAGCGGACAGCTGAAAAGTTGTATGCTGATTCCTACTATAAAAACCCCGAATTATTCCCTAATAAAAGCAGATAAAAACTGATATTAGCTTAGTTGTTTAAACATTAGTTGTTTCAAACATTACTCTTAAGAGAAGGGTGCAAGAATCAGATATCCTTAGGTTGGCAATATCAAAATCTCTGCTTGGCTCTGCGAGAAGGGAATAGGGAAAGTGTTTTCTACCAGTACAAAAACATCTTCAAGACGAAGAAGCACCAGTTTAGCGTTGGACTTTACTCTCAACGTGGCTTTTGGGCAATCAACCTTAATAATAGTCTTCATACTATTATTGCCCAGTTCATATTATTAATCAACGCAAGAATTCACAAATCTGTGCAGTTGGAATCAAGGGCCAGAAGCGAGCCAACCAAGCCCAAGATTTTAACAAATGCACTCAGAGGGTTGTACATTAGTTGGACACCGGGAATCATCGTCCATCAGGTCTCTGCTGATCCGCTGATATAGGGCAGCCAAGGAAGTAGTAACTGAGGAGATTGATAAGCTGTTGGAGCAAGGAATGCTCAAAATGTTGAAGATTCCATGGGCTTTGCCCATCCTAACTGTAAAAAGAAGGACGGTACCAACTGGGTAGTAATAGACTACTGGAAGCTCAATAGTATCTCCAAGGAGGACTCATACCCCTTGACATGGATCAACGATGCCTTGGATTGATTAGGGGGAGCCCATTACTACTTGGCAATGAACTTGGTATCATGCTACTGGAAGATCTAGTTGCCTGCAGTGGAACAGGAGAAATGCACTGTTATCACATTGAAGTGGCTGTTCCAACTGACCTATATGCCACAAGGGCTTTGTAATTCCCCAGCTATGTATAAATGGGCCATGGACACTATCTATGGCGACCTGAAGCTGTTGTGCATTCTTTTGTACCTTGAGAATATTAATGTTTTTTCACAAACGTTTTCTGAGCATCTTGCCCATCTGGAGGAGGTTTTCCACCAGCTTGCGGAGGCCAACATCAAGATAAAACCCCATAAATACCATTTTTAAGGATCAACTGGAGTACCTTGGGTTTGTGGTAGATATGACTGGGCTGAAGTCCCAACCAGCCAAGATGAAGGCTATCCAAAAGATGACTACACTAAACAGTAAGCGCAGTATACAAGTAATTTAAGGATGGTTGGCTACTACTGCAGCTTCATACCCCAAATCAGTTGTATTGGAGGCCCACTGTTTGAGTTGTTAAGAAAGGATGTCACATTTGAATGGATGGATTATCGACAATGCTCTTTTGATACACTTTGGATGGCACTAATCAGTGCACCATTGCCGCGCTACCCAAATTTCAATAACGAGTTTACAATAAAACGGATGCACCCCTTTCTGATGTAGGGGAAGTCATATCACAAAAAGACGATGATAAGGAGGAGCACCCAGTGGCGTATTGCAGTCAGAGTTCGAATTGGCATGAACAAAATTATACCATGAACGAGTGGGAATGCTTAGTAGTGATATGCGCATATAAGCAATTTAGAGTATATTTGCATGAAGTGAAATTTAAGGTCATAACAGATCATGCTTTGTTACGCTGGTTGCAGAACCTCAAGGTGCCTGAAGGGCGCCTAGCCCTATGGGCCCTCAAACTGCAGGCTTATGACTTTGAGATCCTCCACTGAGCTGGTGCAAAACACCAGAATGCTGATTGCTTGTAAAGACTGCTAACGGTGGCCATTACAGCGGATCTGAGCGACGTTATGTACAATAAAATGCTCAGTGGAACATATTATGACAAAACGCCCTAAGTCATAAAAGTGTTAAATGAGATGTGAGTGAATACCTTTCAAAGGAATAGTGAGTTGTACAAGAAGATTGGTGACTCTACAGTGAACTTCCTATGAGCCTCTACAGTGCCTATTATTATCATGAGTGTACATAAGGAAGTCAGACATGGTGGCATGCACAAGACAATTGAATTTTTGTGCTCTCAGTATTTTTGGGAAAGCATGAACTTCAACGTGCTTGAAACCATTTTCTGCTGCCACCAGTGCCAAGTGGAAAAGCCATTCTATCAGAAAATTTTTTACCAGTTAGTGAAACCCCATTTTGCTTGGCATACAGTATCACTTGATGTTGTTGGCCCTCTTCCAATGGGAGCTAACTGGTCCAAGTATATTCTGGTGGCAATCTATCACTTGAGAAGATGAATTGAAGAAAGGGCGATATGGGATTTGGGGGAAGCCACAGTGGTCAAGTTCGTCATGAATGTATTATCCAATGACATGGCTGCCCTCAATTCATTCTTACCAATAACAGAACTAACTTCACCTCGCACATCCTGCCAAAGTTGAATGAACTATTAAGCATCCGTGGGGTTCTAACAACCCCATATCACAAAAGTCCAATGGGACGGTCAAATGAGTCAATTGGACACTGATGAACATACTCTGGAAGCTGTTAATGGATAGAAACTCTGATTGGAGTTCCCTCCTGTCCACCGCCATCTTTGCTTATAACATTAGCTACCATTCCGCCACAGGGAAGAGCCTCTTTCAACTGTTATATATATGGCACCCTGCTCTTCCAGCGCTGCTCTATGCTTGTGTAGAAGATACTGGCGGAATGAATCCCCACCATTATTTGATTAACCTAGTGAACACGCTGATCAAGTTTCAAACTGAAGAATACTTCTTCAGTTTGGCCAAGAAGATAAAGAATCATGTTTATGATCAGGTACAGCGTAGCAGCCTAGCCAAGTTCAAAGGTGGGGACATGGTTTTATTCCATAATTAACATGGGTTTGGGTGGAAGCACAAATTAGCCAACATATGGATTGGTATATTCAATATCATTAAGAAGACATGTGTCTACGCCTACACTATCAAGGATCCCATGAGTGTTTAGATCATTAACAGAGTGCATGCAAAGTTCCTTTGGATGTATAACCAATAGGAAACATATCGTCCAGTCAAGGGGGGTAATGTCAAGAATCTGATTTGACTGGACATTAAGCCCAAAATAGCCATGGCGGATTGACCATAATCCACCAATCATGATTCATAGTTACAATTATTTGAGCGCCTTGAGACGAGGCAATATTGGGTCAGAAAGGGTAGTTATTGGATTGCCTCCAAATCAGGTGAAAGGTGATGTCACTGTATGTCGAATAATGAGATGTCAATGTATGACAAATAATGAGTGGATCGCCTCAAACTAAGGAAATTGTAATTTAAAAAGATAAACTTGGCTGGAACCTTTGAAAATATAGCGAAAAAAATAGTCCAAGTAAAATGGTCATTTATTGGACAAAGTTGCTGATATATAAGCGGATTGAGAAGATTTAAGGAGGAGTTTATATTTGGAAGAAGTGAGTGGAGCAGAAGGAAAATTGCTGTTTTATATTAAAAAATAAAGTAGTGTGGCTGAAGCAGTTGCTTCATATTTTACTATAATCTTTACGTTTGTCTTGTGGGCTGACAATCTCCTTATTATCCGTTTATTGCTCAGTGGGCTTGACCCTGCGCAAAAACCTTACAATGTATCTCAACAATTTCGCTGAATTTATAACAAAGATAATGGGCTCAGTCAATAAAAATATGGAATTAGGTTACTACTAAGAAGCCTACTCTACTCCATGGTACAGAAGAAGCCATAAAAGTTTATTTGAGGCAATCTTATTCTAAAGAAGCTTCCACTTGAACCAAAATCTCAAACAAACCCTTAGAAATAATTTAACCTGTAGACCATGAAGATCAAGTCATTGCATTCTTTCACATCTTCTGGTTCATTAAGTAAAAGAACAGCAACGCGCAGTTCCAATTTACAAAACCTTTCAGATTTGCGCCCTTTATCAGACTCTGAAGATCCCAAATTCATTTTTTTATCTTATGATTTGACTGCGGCTATGTTTACACAGTTTATCAACAAATATTAAGGTTCAGAATAGTACCAAGTTTGTAAAATCTATTCATAACCTTATCTCCTCAATGAGTTACATAAATTTGGCTATGCTTATCTCTTGTTTCCTATTTATATCTCAGTAAATCAGCGCAATGTAACAGTAACTTCCCTAGTGGACACCAGAACCATAGTGGATTACATTGACACAAAGGTTGTGCAAGCTTTGGACATTGAGGTTACCACAAGCCCACCAATCAAGGGGCGCCTTGGATTCCTATGCTCATACTTTTCCTTTGTAAACCAATGCGTTTTATTGCATATTAGTATATTTTGTAGCAAACTTTTTGAAATTACAAAAATTTTAAATCAGTGATTTTGGGGTAGGATGGTGACACTTCCACTTAATGTGTATTTACTTAGAGTGGAACACGTTAGCCTTAACCTCCAACTCTCATTTAGGTGAAATAACCTCCCTCTCATGCTTTATGGGATTAAGGTCTCAGCATAAGAAAAATAATTTACTGACACTGTGCCTGAGTTACCTACTTTGCCTCTTAACATTGAGCCATTCAAGCCAGTTTTTGATGTAGTCATTGTAATTGGCTGTCAAATCACTCAGAATTTAGGGTCTGAATTTCAGTTAACAGTTAGCCTTACAAAACTAACTAACCTTTATATCTTTACACAGCTGAGGAAGACCAGGCGTTAGTTTCCTGTTTAAGGACTTAATGAAGAAGGGTGGATGATCAAGAAAACCTAACATGTGTCAATTCCATTAGTTTTTCCCAAGTTCTGATGGTCCTGAGATCTTTCAGGGGCTATGGCCACTTAAATAATTTGATGGTCCTCAATACATATCCCCTACCCTTAAGGCAACAATTTCCCAGGCGATTTTTAAGTTTACATTTTTTTAAACTTAACTTAGTAAACGCTTTACACCAAGTGCAGGTCAAGTCTATCTAAGGGTGGCCAATGTTAATCTGAACCAGTATGGAATATACCAGTTCAAGGTCAAGTCCTTTAATTATTAGAATGCACCAGCTTTTTTAGTGCTTAATCAATGACGCCCTGAGGGATCTCAGGTTCTTCTGCGCAATTTTCTATATGGATGACATTGTGAGCAATACATTAATTATTGACAACATGGTAATGATTTATGGATGGCTGAAGAACTACACAAAATGTGTATAATTGCTTATACATCCACATGCAACTTTTCTAAAGGTGAAATTTAGTTCCTGGGAAATTTGATCACAGAATTGGTCACACCATCACGCCCTCCAGACTAGAGGCCAAACGCTCTTGGTCCACTCCAGTAATGAAGAAAAAACTGTGTAACTTCCAAGGATCTTAGAATTTACTAAAAAGTTATCTTAAGCAATTAGGAACTGGTATTTCCACTTCATCCCCACACTGGTAAAAATGGCCTTTTATTTAGAAACCCAAATGTTAACAAGCATTTTATTTAAATTTAAATTTAAATCTAAATTTATTGCAGGGAAGGCCGACCATGAGATGGACACTTCTGAATATGACTCAGACGAGACAAAACTTAGTACCAGGGGAGGCACCCCAGAGAAGCGATGCTATCTCTTGTTGCCAGCGGGAACGCCACTTATGGGAAGGGGGAGGGAACGTGTGTAGGGGACGTAGCCACTATTGAGCACGTGTGGAGGAAGGGGTCTGATTTGATGAACCAGACTGGGAACCAGGAGGAGACCAGCTGTCAGCGACGCGGTGGGAGATATCCAAACATCCATGCTTGAAAGTGATCCACCAAATGAGACCGGAATCTGTGGACAGCTTCAGGGAGGGTAGGGATGGATACAGCGATGGCATCCAAGACAATTCTGTGGATAGTCCACATGGCGATTGCAACCACCAGAGCACGGAGGGAGGGAGGGAAGGGGGAGGCCATTGATGAAGCAAACATATCTCTTGACAGACTGAAGGGATGTGTTTGATCCTGGCCTAGCAGACGTTGGACTTTGCGCCATATTACTTTAGAGGTGGGGCACTTCTCCAGGCGGTGAAACAGCGTTCCATACTGGCCACACACGACACAGGATGAGTGTAAAGCATTAGAGCGCTCAGCTGTACGATACACCCACCTCAGGCAGCGCCACACATGGGAGCGGACTTGAGGCTGCAACAGAGGATGGTGTGCATATTTCCAGATAGTCTTTTGGGTCTCAGTGGAATAAGGGATGTCCATCATGTCCAGGTAGTCCACCCTGGATAGGACTTGGGGTCGAATGGGGATCACGCCATCATGGATGGGTAGCCCCTGTACCTCTTGTGTGAACTGAGGAGAGGGGCGGCCTCTTCAGGTTGTATGTCCACTAATATGAATTCTCCACTCTGCGCTTCGCATGGAGAGTAGGATTCGTTTGTAGTGGGTTTTGGTCCCGTGAGGACCTGTGGCCAATGTGTGTGATGCGAGGTACTTCATCAGGGAGTGGGGGTTTGATGGATTGTTGAGGCCCAAGGCTCGGGAGAAGTTGGGCAGGCCGCGCGGGACCAGTGTTGGGATGAGAGTGTAGGAGCAGTGACGGCCGCAATCCAGGTGCACAGGATCTTGGCGGCATGGGCTTTGAAGTCAAGTAGGCCCATGCCACCATGATGATGAGGGCCAAACATGACCTCTAGCTGTACTGGTGGAGGGCGGCCTGACCAAAGCCAACCTTGTAGCAAAGATACAGGGATTTGAAGAAGCTTGGGGAGAAGGGGATGGCGTGGGATCCGAACCAGACTTTGGATAGGAGCATAGAGTTGGCAAGAACAACCCTGCCAGTGAGGGTAGTAGGGTGGGCTCTGAGAGAGGCGATTCGCTTCTTCACGTTGTCCAGTATATGGCACTCCATTACTGCTGAAGCGTATCCACCTGCCTCCACCCACACGCCAAGATGGCGTACCGGTCCTATGGTAGGTCGTGGCACAAAGGGGAGCACCAGTGGAGCGGTGTGTTTTGAGTTAGTAAGGCGTGGACGTGGGCAAGCAGATGGGCCGGGTTGGGAACTACTTGCTGGGCCCCAGCAGTTCTGAAACCGACCAAGGAGGATGATTTCAGTTTTGGAGGCGTTCAGTGCCGCGTTGCTTACCCGGGAATATTCCTGGATGAGGGCTTCAAGCGCGCGTGCATCTTTGTTATTAGACACCCCCACCACGCAATCATCTGCAAATGCCATCATCTTGACTGGGGTTTGGCCTGGCACATGGACCCCAGTGAGTTGGGCATTCACATTTCGCAGTAGTGGGTCAAGGCTGAAGTTGTATAAGAGTGGGCTCAGGGGGTCCCTTTGTCGCAGGCTCCTTTGAGGACGGACTACTTCCGTTAGGAAACCTGGGCTGCGCACTGCCATTGTTGCAGATTCCGTGAGCAGCATCACCCAGTTAATGAAGCGGGGAGGTAGGCGGAATTGTTGGAGGCAGGCCCTAAGGTATTCCCAGTTTACTCTATCATAGGCCTTTTGTTGGTCCAAGAATACAAGTGCCCCAGAGGCTGTGGACTGACACACATTAGCCACAGAGTGCACGTTATCCCAAATTGACCTTCTGGGGATGAAACCAAATTGTTCTGGGGAGATGGTGGCAGATGCTACAGTCCCTAAACGGTTAGCCATGATTTTTGTTAAAATTTTGGTGTCTGTGTTTGTTAGAGAAATGGGGTGCCAGTTGGCTAAGTCTAGCCTATCCCCTTTCTTGAAGAGTGTGACTGTAAAGGCCTCATGTCCTCCTGGTAGGAGGCGCATTTCCAACAGGCTTTGGTTGAGTGAGGCTAACAGCAATGGGGATATACATTTAAAATATTTTTGTAGAACTCATATGGAATGCCATCTGGCCTGGGCATTTTTGGTTTGGTGCACCTGCGAATGGTAGTCCATAATTCGTTTGGAGTAATTAAATTCATTATTTCTGGGTATCAGAAAATGGTGCGGATATGAGCTCTGTCAAGAAATTCCGCCATTTCAGCCAGCTGAATTGGTTCAGCTCGGTATAACTCGGAGTAATATCTTTACATTTCGATTGCCACTTTGGCTGGTGTGTCCACAATAGAATTATCCGATCTTTGGACCTGTGTGCAGGCCACGCTCTGGCGTGGTGCAAAATTTTTTTGAAGAAGTATGCGGTGCACTTGTCGCCTTTAGTGATGCATGTGGCCCTGTATTGGACACAAACCTGATGTTTGTGTTGCCTTTCAAGTGCGTTGAGGTGGGCGGCTGCCTCCGCCCACTTCTGGCCCCATGCAGGGCTATATCCTGAGGCTGAAATGTTGGACTCCAAGTGGGCCAATTCCGCCAGCGCACGCAATATAACTGCCAATGTGGCTTGTGAGTGTCTGGATGAGAGATGGTGATAGTGGCGGATGGTGTCTTCTTTGAAAGTTGCCCATGTGGAAATGGGGTCCGCGCAAAATGGTGCAACAAATGATTTTGCCAAGTTGCCTCTTCCACCCATGTAAAATCCTGGCGACGCGAGCTCTGGGGGGCGGATTTTGCACCAATGTGGGGCCTTTGCAACTGTGACGGGTAAGTGGTATGTTATTGAGACCAGTTGGTGGTCAGAGAATTCCATTTTTGTTGTTTTGAAGTGGGAGATGTGGTGTTGGAATTTCGCTGGCACTAGAATAAGGTCGATGTGGGTCATGGACCTTCATTGGCCATTGTGGATGTGGGGATGCGTCATGTTTTTGAGCAGTGGGGCATGTCGCAGTGCATCCATTAACCCAAGGGTGGCTTTTAGAACGCGTAGTTCTACGTGACCCTGTGGGGCGTGGGGTGAGGGCGGCCACCGGTCCATTGGTGAGGTTAGCCAACAGTTCATGTCGCCAATTAGGAAAGAATCAGGGGGTAGCAGGAGGGATTTGACCGACGAGAAAAATTCCTGACGCTCTTGTGCACCGTTTGGGGCGTAAATGTTGATGATTGTGTGTGCAACATCAGCCCATGAGAAGGTGACAACGAGCACTCAGCCATTTAGGAATGTTTCTGAAGATGTAAATTTGAAAAAATTGTTTTTCTGAATTAGCACCCCACAGTGCTTTGACCAAAAGGATAGGGATGGTAGGAGCATTGTTTTCCAAGCTTCCTCGGAACCTCGTGGACAGTGGGACTCCTGGATGGCCAGGATATCCACAGGTAAATTGTTTTGTAAAAAACTCAGTTTCCTAGCCCAGGATGGGGAGGCCTTGAGTCCAGCGATATTCAGCGTCCCTAGAGTAAAGGTTTCCCCCTTTGCACCTTAGGTGCGAGGGGGTGGGCCCCCAGGCCCACCAGCCTCTTCCAGGTCCCCACGGGCTTTCACAGCAGCGCGGGTATTAGCAGCAACACTATCGGGGTTTTGTTAATTTTTGTGGAAAGAGTCACATTGGCTTTGGCCTTCGCTTTTTGTTTTCCCGACGTCAGAAAAATTTTTTGTGGTGTAGATAAGTTTGCACCGTCTAGTGGGGCAAAAAAATTTTTTTTTGGTTGGGATAGGTCCCAAGTCACTTTCAACTGGGGCTTGGGTGCAGCGATTGGGTGAGATCAAATCTCCCATCGGATCCTCAGATTGAGAGGCCCATTTAGCCTAGGCCTCCCAATCTGATTGGGTGATAGATTCCCAAGTTGCTTCCACTGCGAAGGTCTCCATGTCCTCCTGGCGTTGTGAGTGTGGGATGGTGGTAGTGGCCTTGGCCGCTTCCTTGGCCGCAGTCCTATGGGCCTGCTTGGCCTTCTTCCACTCCTGCGGGGAGATGGGCTTTACCAATAGGTAGCATCCTTGCGCTCCCCACGGGAAAGCCTCCTTGGTGCTTGCGGTTGGTTTGTAGTGCGCCTCTCCGCTGGCCATGGCTGCCGAGGGGTGCTCTTGGAATGTGATGCCCTCTTTGATGGGGCATGCATGCGCCTTATAGCCAAACGCATCACAGTGGGTGCAAATGGGGGTGCGCTGTCCACGGTTACCTGGAATGGGTGGGTGGTGTGCCCTGCGATGTCAATAAAGGTGGAGTGCGGGATCTGGGTTAGGTCCTTCGCGATCTCCTCAGTTGGGGTCAGAACTGTGATGGCTTTGCCGGTGCACAGGTGTGGCATCAGTGTGAAACGTTGCATTTCAAAAGATTGTATTTCACCATATATGGTGAGACCATCTTTCAGGTGTTGCTCCAAAATGTCACGTTTTACCATAGTAGGCAAGAAGTCAAACGTGAGGAAAATTTGGTTTGATTTTGTCCATCTGGTGCGTTTAGTTTCAACAACCTGTTGCCCTTTGGGGAGGTCAACCACTATGCGCACCGCTGCAGCCTCGTCTGCTGCTATTTTGCTTTTGAAACCTAGGTCCAGCCAACCGCGTGACATGTAATGAGGTGCAACGTACACCGCGGTCGGGAAAATTTTGTGTACATCTTCACAAAATTTTTCCCATAGGGCCATTTTTTGGATGTCCAGATACACACAGACTCCGAATTCCACCGATGAAAGTGGCTGGGAATGTGGCGTGTTAAGTACTGGTTGCATCGTGCTTGCCACGCAAGTATCTCTGGGGAAATTGTGACCGCTGGCTTTTTTAGATTTTTTTATTCCGCCAGATTCTCCAGGGTGTTTTCGAACGTTAGAGGCCGCGGGCCTTCCGCCTGCTCCTCTTGCCTTGCTTGCCCAACTGCTCCCAGACATGGGCGCAGACTAATCCCCTCTATGAGATTATCAAACTAGATTTAGTCTTGAATTGAATGGGTTGCAAAAGTGTTTGCAACGAGAAAGAAAAGTTTTTGTTAACAGGCATTTTAAGCATTAAAGAAAGTCTTCAACACTGCCCTGTTTTTTGACATGATGACAAAGATAAGACCTTATGGAGGCTTTGTATGCCACTGGCACTGCAGTTCGTGCTGTCCTTCTGCATGACTATAAGGGGTGGGGACTTCCAGTGGCTTATTTTGATAGGAAGTTTCATCATTTTGGAGCGCACATGAGACATATGCTATAAAGGTTGACTGCAGTTTATTGGTAATTATTGCACTGGCGGTACCTCTAAAGGGGGCCAAACATAAAGTGGTTGTGCGCATGGGTCATAAGTTTCTTACTTATTATTGCAAACCTAAAAGTTTGCTCAAAGGCATACCAGGTGTCAGAATTTTGCTAAATTCTCTCATTTCAGAATATTCTACTCCAACAATTACCCCAGCACTATCAGAAGGGGGGCATAGTTTATCTAAATTTATCAAGGTTAATAATAATGATCAGTCTCATCTCAATTAAGGGATAGAAGATTTGATTGCTCAGCGATTAATTAGCTCAGATAGATCCTGAGCCATTTCACAACCTTTAAATATTCAATCCTTCTGATAATAAAAATAGGCCATTTATAACCATGTATGCTTTCTTTATCAATATTTTTGGAGAATCCTTCTTTTAACTTAGGGAGAAACCAGTCAATTTGGAAGTGTAATTCAAAACTTCCAGAGTGGTGCTAACTTCAGAAGTCTCTGAGTTACACACCAGTGAAAACGTCAATCACTACCATGGATTCTCATTTTTCGCCTGAAGAAGCTCAAGATCATGAGCAAGGCAGTATATTACAATGGGTCCACTCAACTAGAACTGAAATCCCAAGAGTACCCTCCACGTTGGAATTCCATGCCAACTTGGAGTTTTCTGGTCCTAACCTAAGTTTTACTACAAACTTTCAGATACAGCCTTAGGATTTATGAAATATTTTCAATCAAATGCTTGAGGGGGCCCTAATTCCTGGGATCCATTCCACTCAATCTTTATCTAATGACATACCCTCTATCTTGTGGGAAGTGTCGCAAACCTCCCAAATGCTAGGAATTGGCACCAAGCAATACTTGCACCAGCTTATACACCCTACCTTATACCATTTATTACTGACAGTGGGAATGCATCATCAAGGAATGCTTAATTTACTAGAAGAAATCCAGTCTTTGAATAATCATGTTAACGAGTTTTTCAAGTCTGCCTCTGAGTTTAGAAGAGATAATCACAATGCCATCATTAATAATTAGACCCTTATCGATGAAGTACATCAACAGCTTATTCAGCTTGACCATGAGATGTCCAGTTTTTTTGATTTACAGTTCCCAAAGTGAGTCCAGGAAATTTAGAGAGAATGGAGAGAGGGTGTTTCCCAACTCTCTGAGCGTAACCAATTAATGGAGGAAAAAAACTGCCTCTTCCAATTGGAGCAATTGTACTCTGGAATTCAATTATGAGTCAATGAAGTAGAGAAGACATCTGGAACTATGGGTTCACTTGGGGTGAAGGACCACATGGACCTCTTAGTGCTGATGGGCCTTGTGGACCCCCAGAGGTTGAAGGGCCCTGCAGACCGCCAGGTGCAGATGGACCTTGAGGGCCCCCAGGTGCTGATGGGCATTCAGGATCTCTTCAACAAAATGACTCTCTATTGAGCATGATGGACCGCTTGCATGAGCAATTTTTAAAGTGGCCAAGGAGTGTAGCTTAACCCCCAATAGGGTACCAATTGACCCCATCTTGTCGCTTCAGGCTTTATCCAATGAATTGAGTAATCTGGATAAATGGGCAAAGGACACACACATACTTCTACAAGCTTACAAATCAAAAGAAGATATGCTACAAGCGAAAATTTAAACTGGAACTTAAGTGTAATGCACAGCAGGAGAAAATTTATGAGCTATCTCGCCAGTTGGATGAGAAAGTGGGGCATGTTGATCTGAATCAACAGATTAGTGAAATGCGTACTGAGACAGTTGGGCCTTATCCTCAATTTTCTTCCCAAGCTTTGGACTCTAACTCTTATGTCTCCACTCAATCAGAACAACCTGTAGTGCATGTTTAGACCGCCAATGCTCCAAAGAGTTTTATACTGTATTTAAAAATAAATACTCACCTGGGGAAGGCAGCATTATCTCCTTCCTCTATTTATATGAGAAGGCTCTAAGTGAGGCCACGGATCACCAAAAGATGAATTACTTGCCTAATTGCCTTACTCAATTGGCTCAGGATATCATGGTTCCCCACTTGATGATTCTCTATACTTGGTCTCATATCAAAGAAGCATTAATCAAAGAATTTGGGAGTTAGCAAACTTTATTCTCTCAGAAACAGGCTTTTATGGGTATACAGCCCCACTGAAATGAATCCATTAAAGACTTTGCTCATCAGTTCTATTGGGAAGCTTAGACTTTGGTAACGTGCGGTCAGTTAAGCTTGGATGATGCAATTATTGCAGTTATATCCGCTTTTACTTCTAGGACTCAGATGCAAGTTAACTTTAATAGCGTTAAAAAGAACTTCAGAATTATTTTAGACATCAAGGAGACCTAGTTGGACTTGCTTCCTCAAAATTCTGAAAAACCCTAACTTTTCTTTCTCGTTGCAATCACTATTGCAACCTATTCAATTCAAGACTGAATCTAGTTTGATAATCTCACAGAGGAGATTAATCTGCGCCTATGTCATGGAGCAGTTGGGCAAGCAAGGTAAGAGGAGCAGGTGGAAGGCCCGCGGCCTCCAACGTTCAAAAACGCCCCAGAGAATCTGGCGGAATTGACAAAAATACTAAGAAACTGGCGGTCACTATTTCCCTGGAGATATTCGCATGGCAAGCACAATGCAACCAGTACATCAACATGCCACACTACCAGTCACTTTCATCGGTGGAATTTGGAGTCTGTGTGTTTCTGGACATCCAAAAGACGGCCTTATGGGAAAAATTTTGTGAAGATGTACACACAATTTTCCCAACTGCGGTGTACGTTGCACCTCACTCCATGTCACGCGGTTGGCTGGACCTAGGTTTCAAAAGCAAAATAGCAGCAGACGAGGCTGCAGCGGTGCGCATAGTGGTTGACCTCCCCAAAGGGCAACAGGTTGTTGAAACTAAACGCACCAGATGGACAAAATCAAACCAAATTTTCCTCACGTTTGACTTTTTACCTACTATGGGAAATTGTGCCATTCTGGAACAGCACCTGAAAGATGGTCTCACCGTATATGGCGAAATACAATCCTAAGATGCAATGCTTTATGATGATGCCACACCTGTGCACCAGCAAAGCCATTGCAGTTTTGGCCCTAACTGAGGAGATCACGAAGGACCTAACCCAGATCCCGCACTCCACTTTTATTGATATTGCAGGGCATACCACCCACCCATTCCGGGTGACCATGGACAGCGCGCCCCCATTTGCACCCACTGTGATGCATTCGGCCATAAGGCACATGCATGCCCCATCAAGGAGGGCGTCACATTCCAAGAGCACCCCTCAGCGGCCATGGCCAGCGGAGAAGTGCACTAAGAACCAACTGCAAGCACCAAGGAGGCCTTCCCATGGGGAGCACAAGGCTGCTACCTACTGGTAAAGCCTATTTCCCCACAAGAGCAGAAGAAGGCCAAGCAGGCCCATAGGGCCGCGGCCAAGGAAGCGGCCAAAGCCACCACCGCTATCTCACACTCACAACGCCAGGAGGACATGGAGACCTTCGCGGTGGAAGCAACTCGAGAATCCATCAACCAATTAGATTGGGAAGCCCATGCTGAGTGGGCCACTCAATCTGAGGATACAATAGGAGATTTGATCTCACCCAATCGTTGCACCCAAGCTCCAATTGAAACTGGCTTGGGACCCATCCCAACTGAAATTTTTTTTTTGAACCACTCAATGGTTCACCAAACTCACCTGCACCACAAAAAATTCTTCCGACATCAGGAAAACAAAAAGCGAAGGCTAAAGCCAACGCGACTCTTTCCACAAAAATCAACATAAACTCCAATAGTGTTGCTGCTAACACCCGCGCTGCTATGAAGGCCCGCGGGGATCTAGAGGAGGCTGGTGGGCCCAGGTGCCCACCCCCTCGCACCTAAGGTGCGAAAGGGGAAACCTTCACCATAGGGATATTGAATATCGCTGGACTCAAGGCCTCGCCGTTTCAGGCTAGGAAACTGAGTTTTTTACAACACAATTTACCCGTGGATATCTTGGCCATCCAGGAGTCCCACTGTCCACAAGGTTCCATGAAAGCTTAGAAAACAATGCTCCTCCCATCCCTATCCTTTTGGTCAATGCACTGTGAGGTGCTAATTTGGAAAAATATTTTTCAAATTTTTATCCTCAGAAACATTCCTAAATGGCTGAGTGCTTGTTGTCACTTTATCGTGGGCTGACGTAGCACACGCAATCATCAACATCTATGCCCCAAATGGTGCACGCAAGCATCAGGAATTTTTCTCATTGGTCAAATCCCTCCTGCTACCCCCAGACTCCTTCATAGTCGGCGACATGAACTGTTGGCTAAACACACCAACGGACTGTCAGCCTTCCTCACCCCACGCCCTCAAGGGTCGTATAGAACTACGCATTCTAAAGGCCACCCTTGGGTTAATGGATGCGCTGCCACGGCATGCCCCACTGCTCAAAAACATGACATAGCCCCACATCCACAACGGCCAATTAAGGTCCATGACCCACATCGACATTATTCTAATGCCAGCGAAATTCAACCCCACATCTCCCACTTTAAGACAACAAAATTGGAATTCTCTGACCATCACCTGGTCTCACTAACCTACTACCTACATGTCACGGCTGCTAAGGCCCCACATTGGTACAAAATCCGCCCCCCTGAGCTCAGGTTACCAGGATTTTCCATGTGGGTAGAAGAGGCAACTATGGCAAAAAAGTTTGTTGCACCATTTTGCGCGGACCCCATTTCCACATGGGCAACTTTCAAAGATGACACCATCTGCCACTCTCGCCATCTCTCCTCCAGATGCTCATGAGACACATCAGCAGTTATCTCGTGCGCTCTGGCAGAATTGGCACACTTAGAGTCCAACATCCCAGTTACAGGATACAGCTCTGCATGGGGATGGAAGTGGGTGGAGGCAGCTGCCCACCTCAACACACTCGAAAGACAACACAAACATTGGGTTTGTGTCCAATACAGGGCCACATGCATCCCTAAAGGCGACAAGTGCACTGCACATTTCTTTAAAAATTTTTTTGCACCACGCCAGAGCGTGGCCTGCACACAGGTGCAAAGATCAGATAATTCCATTGCAGATACACCGGCTGAAGTAGCAATTGAAATGCAAAAATATTACTCCGAGTTGTACTGAGCTGAACCAACTCAGCCAGCCAAAGTGGCGGAATTTATCAACTGAGCTCATATCCACACCAATTTTTGATACCCAGAAATATTGAATTTAATTACTCCAAACGAATTATGGACAGCCATTTGTTGTGCGCCAAACCAAAAATGCCCAGGCCCAGATGGCATTCCATATGAGTTCTACAAAAAATAATTCAAATATATATCTCCATTGCTGCTCGCCTCACTTTACCAAAGCCTGTTGGAAAAAAGCCTCCTACCAAAAGACATGAGGCCTTCACTATCACACTCTTCAAGAAAGGGGATAAGCTAGACTTAGCCAACTGGAGCCCCATCTCTCTAACAAACACAGACACCAAAATTTTAACAAAAATCATGGCTAACCATTTAGGGACTGTAGCATTTGCCACCCTAACCCCAGAACAATTTGATTTCATCCCCAGAAGGTCGATTTGGGATAACATGCACTCTGTGGCTAATGTGTGTCAGTCCACAGCCTCTGGGGCACTTGTATTCTTGGACCAACAAAAGGCCTATGATAGAGTAAACTGGGAATACCTCAGGGCCTGCCTCCATTAATTCCACCTACCCCTTCGCTTCATCAACTGGGTGATGCTGCTCACAGAATCTGCAACAATGGCAGTGTGTGGCCCTGGCTTCCTAACGGAAGTAGTCCGCCCTCAAAGGGGCTTGCAACAAGGGGACCCCCTCAGCCCACTCTTATACAACTTCAGCCTTGACCCACTACTGCGAAATGTGAATGCACAACTCACTGGGGTCCACATGCCAGGCCAAGCTTAGTCAAGATAATGGCGTTTGCAGATGATTGTGTGGTTGGGGTGTCTAATAATCAAGATGCACGCGCGCTTGAAGCTCTCATCCAGGAGTATTCCCGGGTAAGCAACGCGGCACTGAACGCTTCCAAAACCAAAATCATCCTCCTTGGTCAGTTTCAGAACTGCTGGACCCCATCAATTAGTTCCCAACCCGGCCCATCTGCTCGCCCACATCCTTGCCCTACTAATTCAAAACACACCGCCCCACTGGTGCTCCCCTTCATGCCACGGCCTACCATAGGACCAGTACACCATCTGGGCGTGTGGATGGAGGCAGGCAGATACGCGTCAGCAGTAATGGAGTGCCATATTCTGGATAACGTGACGAAGAGAATTGCCTCTCTCAGAGCCCACCCTACTTCCCTTACTGGCAGGATTTTTTTAGACAACTCCATGCTCCTCTCCAAAGTCTGGTTTGGAGCCCATGCCATCCCCTTATCCCCAAGCTTCTACAAATCCTTGTACGCCTTGCTGCAAGGATGGCTTTGGTCAGGCCGCCTTCCACCAGTGCAGTTAGAGGTCATGTTTGGCCCTCAACATCATGGTGGCATGGGCCTGCTTGACTTCAAAGCCAATGCCACCAAGATCCTGGGTACCTGGATCGCGGCCGTCACCACCCCTACACTCCCCTCCCAACACTGGTCCCGCGCAGCCCGCTCCAACTTCTCCCACGCCTTGGGCCTCAACAATCCATCAAACCCCCACTCCCTGATGAAATACCTCGCTTCGCATACATCAGCCACAGGTCCTCACGAGACTAAAACCCACTACAAACGAATCCTCCTCTCCATGCGGAGCGCTGAGTGGAAAATTCGTATTAGCAGACATACAAGCCAAAGAGGCCGCCCCTCTCCTCAGTTCACACAAGAGGTACAGGGGCTACCCATCCATGATGGCGTGATCCCCATTCGGCCCCATGTCCTATCCAGGGTGGACTACCTGGACATGATGGACATCCCTTATTCCATTGAGACCCAAAAAACTATCTGGAAATCCGTAAACCATCCTCTGTTGAAGCCTCAAGTCCGCTCCCATGTGTGGCGCTGCCTGAGGCGGGTGTATCATACAGCTGAGCGCTCTAATGCTTTAAACTCATCCTGTGTCGTGTGTGGACAGTATGGAACGCTGTTTCACCGCCTGGAGAAGTGCCCTACCTCTAAAGTGATATGGAGCGAAGTTCAACGTCTTCTGGGCCAGGATCAAACGCATTCCTTCAGTCTGTCAAGAGATATGTTCGCTCTATCAATGGCCTCCCCCCTTCTGCCCTCCCTTCATGCTTTGGTGGTTGCAATCGCCATGTGGACCATCCACACGATTGTCTTAGATGCCATCGCAGGCTCCACCCCCACCCTCCCAGAAGCAGTACACAGATTCCAGTCCCATTTGGTGGACCACTTTCAAGCGTGGATGTTTGGATACCTCCCACCGCGTCGCCAACAGCTGGTCTCTTCCTGGTTCCCAGTCTGGTTCATCAAATCAGACCCCTTCCTCCACACGTGCTTAATTGTGGCTATGGCCCCTTCACACGTTTCCTCCCCCTCCCCATAAGTGGCGTTCCCGCTGGCAACAAGAGATAGCATCGCTTCTCTGGGGGTGCCTCTCCTGGTACTAAGTTTTGTCTCTTCTGAGTCATATTTGGAAGTGTCCGTCCCATGGTCGGCCTTCCCCACAATAAATTTAAAAAAAATATTCTGAAAAACCCTAAGTTTATGATTATCCAAAACCTAGTTGCCTTAAAGTTTACACTGTTTCTGAGAATACTGGAGAGATTCAGTGTATCTACTGTCATTGATATTTCCATATAGAGGACTGTTGTTTTAAGAAAGAAGCTGATGAAAATAAGAAAAGAGATAAAACTAATAAGATCCTTATCTTGATAATGATATGAGTATGCAACAGGAACACCAAAGCCCTTTAGAGTAATATAAAGATGAACATTCCTCCTATTCCTTTCCCTCCTTGTTAGCTTTATCCTCTCAGTATGAAAGTACCATCACCCATATTGACTTTTAAGTGAATCAAGTCAATGCCAAAGCTATCATTGATACTGGATCCCTGGTAAATGTTGTCTCATCATAATTTATCAATCTTATCAAGTTGACGCCCAATATTTCCCATTATAAAGAATATGGCACTGCGTGACATCAGAGTACTTGGTCAATTATGCTTTTTTGTCACTTCCACTAAAAATTAGGAAGTTAACTTTTACAATCCCTGCTTTCATCCTCAATAATTTGAATTATGACCTACTTTTGAAGCTCAATGTTTGCAGGAATTCGATGGAATTATTAATTACCCCAACCTATCTCTACCCTTTTGGGTATAGAGTTCCCTTACTTTTATCTGAACATGCTCATACCAGACGTCAGTTATGTTTGCTAAAGGGTCTAAAAGGTCTTATTACATTCAATGCCATGTTGGAGACCCTTAAGTAAAATTATTATCTACATTGGCGGATATAGAAGAAGGGATGCCTATTTTCTTCCCCAAGCATTTAGTTATCCTGCCAAAATCTCAGTTAATTGTTAATACTTTTTTTACATTTTTTTATTCCCAAAGGACATTTGTTACAATTCTAAGGCACTTTCAACCCTTATGCTAAAGGACTCTTGCCTTGTCATGGGGTATTAGACTATGCTTATTCTGGATCATTATCTGTTTTATTGGCAAACTTTACCAATGATTCGAAAATGGTAGATTGAAAACATCAAATTACTTATGTCAAGTTATTGCCCCTATCTCAAATCTATGATGTTAAACCTTTTGGAAGATTTCAAGACTTTGGGCTGGAAGTGATCAGAAAATTCTTGCTGTGGGCCCTGCAATAGAATAACACCTCACTAATGGACAGGTGAATCAAGTAATTCAATTATTAGAAGAATACTCTGACATTTTTTTACTAAGCATACTTACAATTTTAGTAAAATGAAAGGAGTAATGCACTTCGTTGAAACTAGAAATCACCTTCCTATTTGTACCAAGCCCTATTATAAGTCTAAAGTGGAGGAGGCCCAGGTTACTTAAGAATTGAATCAACTATTGGAGGCTGAATTATTAAAACCCTCCACAAGTCCTTGGGCCTCCCTGTTGCTGCTGATAAAAAAAGATGGTTCCCATCAAGTGGTTATGTATTATTATATATTGAACGCCATTACTCAATGAGATAGTTATCCTTTACCTCAGGTCGATGATTCCCTTCAGTTGTTAGCTGTCTCTACTTATTTTTCTGCAATGGATTTAACCAGTGGATACTGTAGAATTGAGTTATCCTCAAAAGACTGAGCTAAGTGTGCCCTAATATCCAGTGAGGGTTTATTTGAACCAACCCATATGCCACAAGGATTAAGCAACGCCCAGCAACTTTCCAAAGGGCCATGGATAGTATGTTATGGGACTTAAAGCTCACCTGTGTTCTGGTATACCTGAATGATATTGTCGTGTTTTCAAAAACATTTACCAAACATTTGGTCCATCCAAAGAAAGTTTTCAGATGAATTGGGAATTCTTCCCTAAGACTCAAAACTTCCAAATGTTCATTTTTCCGAAAATAAAAATGGAATTTTTAGGGCACCAGGTATTAACTAAAGGGATTCAACACATCTCTGATAAAATTCAAGCTATTTTACAAATGCCTCATCCAACCTCTCTGCAGGATATACAAGTCTTTCTCGGCATGGTTGGGTATTATCAGAAATTTATAGATAAGTTTTCTGATATTGCTGAACTGTTATTCAATATGTTACAAAAAGGGGTGCCATTTGAGTGGAGTTCATTTCAGGAACAGTCTTTCAATCTTTTTCAAACTGCCTTGACTAAGGCTTCTGTTTTAATTCATCCTTAATTTGATAAGCCTTTTCTTCTTACATATCAATGTAAGTAATATCACTATTGGGTCTATCTTATCCCAGCGTGAAGAGGAGCAGAATAATCACCCCATCTCATTTTATAGCAAAAACTTTGGTCAAAGCTGAAAGAAACTACAGTGTAAATGAGCGGGAATGTTTGGCTGTAATTCTACCAATTAAGCACTTCCATCTCTCCCTATATGGTAACCATTTTACTGTTATTACTGACCATTCTTCTTTAAGAGGGTTGCAAAATATGAAGGATCATGAAGGAAGATTAGCCCGTTGGGCTCTAAGATTGAAAAATTATAATTTTCCATTGTGCATTGTTCAGGTGCTCAACATCAAATTGCTGATGATTTGTCCTGACTGCCTATACTGACCTTAGATTTGGGGAAGGAAGAGCGCCTATATAATTCCATTAAACGGCCTGAGTTGTGAAATTTAGAATTTGTTTAAGATTGAGCTTTCCTAAAATCTATTACCAAAGATACCATGATTCAGGAAGGAGCTTTGTATAAAAAGGTCAAATCCAAGTGGTTACCCTTTTTGCACCCAAACTCAAGATTTCATGATGCTATGAAAGGACATGAATAAGTAGGTCATAGTGGGTTAGAGAAAAACCCAACAAAGGTTGAAAACCTGATATCATTGGAATAATATGACTGAATCTATCTGAGAGGCCCTTAACTTGTGTCTCATCTGTAAAAGTCCTGGAGCCACCAACCCTACTTATCAACATCAAGTTATTCCCCTGACTAAAGCGTTTGAAGTGGTAAGCTTTGATTTTGTAGGCCCTTTTAAACAGGGATTGCATGGATATCAGTACATTATTATAGCTTTTGACCACTTAACTAAATGGGTTGAGGTCATTTCCATTACCACCCCACTGCTAAGTCTACTGCGCTATTCCTTTACCAGCATATCATCACTCAACATGGATGTCCCAAGGTCCTTATGTCAGACAATGGGACTAATTTTACCTCTCAACTTTTACAGAAACTATCTAGATTATTTAATACTGCCTGACAAATTTGTCATTCCTTACAATCCATCCATGCTAGGGGACATCAAATGAGTCAATGGAACTTTAGTCTTGATCTTAAGAAGATGGCCTCAACTATCCATCTCGATAGAACTTTAATTTACCTAGTGCTTTGTTTTCCTATCAAATAAGTTATCAATGAGTTATCAAGATGTCGCCTCCAAATGTATTTATGGGCGAGAACTCTCAGTCTCTTCAAATGTTCAGGCATTACTTGAAGGAGGTTTACCAGAAAAATGTGATTTAAATATGAGAAATTTGGCCAATGAAAATATTTGCCTTTAAGCTCAAGCCATAAAATCGATTTTTTTTCACTAAAAAGGAGACCCAAAAAAGCAAACAACACAAACCATTCTTAACTGAATATCAAATTGGATAATATGTTATGTACTATCACTTTTGACCTGATGGGCGAACTGAGAAATTAGGATCCAACTGGTCTGGTCCTTATCAAGTTATACTTTGAAAGGTATTGGAATACTCAATTGTCCATGTTGATACTGGTATAGTGATAAACTGTATCCACCCCATATCTTTAAAATTTACCCTCCTCCACAATTGAATCTTTAGGGGGAAGTGTCAGGATTCCACCAAATTCTCTCGTTTTAGAATATTATACTCCAATGATTCCCCTGGTACTATTGGAAGGGAAGCATAATTTATCTAACTTTATCTAAGTTAATAAGAATGATCATTCTCATCCTGATCAAGGGATAGAAGATTCAATCGCTCAGCAATTACTTAACTCAGATAGATCCCAAACCATTTCAAAACCTATAAATATTCAATCCTTCAGATAATAAAAACTAGGTCGATTTATAACCTGTTTTTACTTTCTTTATCACTTTTTGGGTAATTCATCTAAGTAACTTCGAGAGAAAACCAGCCAATTTGGAAGTGTAATTCAATCCTTCCAGAACAGGACTCACCAAAATTTTTAAGCTTTTAATATAAACATGAGCATGTCAAAGAGTGCTCCTAATATTTTATCAGATATAATGAGACTTAATCCTTAAATGGTCCTTACTTTGGACACATACTCTGACTTAGTCAAGGAGATCCACCTGTAACAGGTCATAGTTCCTCCAACTACACCATTGCCTCAGTTGCTTCCCCCATCTCAAAGCCTAAATCCAAGTCATGTGGTTCCATAGCCCTCATTACCCTGTTACCTCTTTTAACCAAATTATTAAAATTATTCCATATAACTCAGTTCTGGCATCCTTTAAAAATAAAGGTCCTCTATTAATGCTGTTTTGGCATCCCAGCCTTCAAACACTGAAGGTCTAGACCTCCTGACAAAGTTTGATGCTGGTAAATCCTCTTCTGGATGGTATTCTCAAAGTATAAGGTAATCTATCTTTTTGACAAAGTATATGTTCCATTTTCACTCCATTCTCGTTTTTATAAGGGAACAGCATGATCCCCACCATGGGACACCATGTCCAAAAATTAATTGACTTGAACAAGCGCAGTTATGATTGGAATAGAAATACAAAGAAAAGGTTTTCATTTGCATTAAACAATGATTGATCTGTGCTCAGTCCAAATAAGATAGACGGGATGAAATGGCCTACTCCACCCTCTTCAACAAAGAATCAGGATAATGAACTCCAAATTCAGTGGATTTTATTGCTATTTATCAGTGTCCTCTAGGTATGATGCATTTATGGTGGTTGTAGAGAATTAAAAATTATATGCTAGCTTTATACCATTCTGACAACAACTACAGAAGAGGTCATAAAACAGTTGTTTGTGGCGCACGTTGTCATGGAAATGGCAGAAGAAGTTTAGACCGGCTTGCCAGTCAGGATGCATAAGCACCCAAAAAGCAAGCCAGAATGCCAGAGGCATTGCCGCCCAAATGACGTTGTATGGAGCTGGGCATTGAGAAATGATAAATTGTTGGTGTAAGACAATAGTGAATATCATCCTGAGAATGAACCAAATCAAGGACGCCCTAGACCCTGGAGGTCTTGCTGCAGGGGGTGGAACCACAGGTATGGTTTCAACAAGATCACCAGTATATGTGGTTAATTTGACTGGGGAGACAAGGGGGCGTATCCTTGCTTGACGATGGTGGATACAAGGCCTCAATATCCCAGTATATTGTTGATAAAAGTTCATAATGACAGGGTTAAATTGCCAGAAGTATCTAGCTCGCTGAATCCAGTTTACAACGGTGGGGGCCATAGTGGCCATGAGTACCTGTAAAGCCCATCTGGTATATGGACTGATGGGCCACCAGGGAAAAGCCATCAGGAATGCGGCCAGAAGGAAATCAAAAGAATCAAAATTTATTGTTTTTTGAGGCAAAATTTTATTAAAAAGAAAGTGTATAAAATCAATCAACAATTTTCTCAGTGCAATGCAACTGATTAAATGGTAGTCATTTTTTGTGGGGACAAGACAGTATCAAAACCCTCAATTTTTTCATAACTGGTGAATTATTTGGTAATGGGGTGGATAAGTTCACTGGGAACTGACATTGAAGAATTTGGTGGCAGGCTGAGTCATTGTCAGTTCAACCTCAAACGTCCAAACTGAGGCTCAGCTACATTTCTGATGGTTGGTGTGATGGCATTTGGCCCGATGGGCAGTGGGAATCCCCCAAGGCCACCCCACATAGGGGTGGTCCCAATTGGTTAGGAACGGGTTTGGGATACCCAACCCACCCATACCCAGTTGCTGGGCCATTCATTCAGTCAAACGTGTTACATTGGCCATAACACCCAATTTTCCTGAAGGGAGCTTTGAACCCTCATCGATGGTGTCTAAAGCTATTACCTGCCCATCAGGGATGATCTCCAACGATTTTAGGAGGGAGTTGATTTTTATGATCATAGTGTTAGCTGAATTGAAACTCCCAGTGATTCTGGTCAATGAATCAGTCTTCATCCCTTTTTGACTACATGGAATCTGAACATTGGGTTGATTCCCACTTGATTTGGACTGATCAATTTCATTTTGGCAATCTTGGTGCAGATTTCCCTGATTAGATGTACTAATTATGCTGAGGTGAGTGCGGGCACTGGGGGAGGGATCTGAAGCAGAAGAGCTGTTACCCAGTGCTTGTCTACCACATGGGCGAGGTCACCCTGGGTAACAAGGGGTACAGCCACCCTCTTTGATACCTTCTTACTCAGGAATGGGAAAAGGGCCTAATCAATGTGCAGGGGACGTTCCCCGGGACTTACACATGTCCTTACCCTGTTCAGTTTTCCCAGGATATAATCAGTGACAGGGAACCTCATTTTAGATCACAATTTTTTATAGGCCGTATATGGCATGCAAAATACTAAGCTTTGCAGATTAATGAGATTTGGGTTTGACAAACAATAGCATTACCTCACCAGCCCTATTTACCCCCAATAACATATATACCCTGCATTTACCCTTGTCCCACTATCTATAATCTAGGTAAAATCGATCACAATCAATCCACTGTCATATATATCAATAGCTGTTTCTTACCCAAATTTAAGTTTATATTAATTACTTTTTAAAATCCTGATTTTGGCAAATCAAACTTATTCAGTCGCTCAGTTCCTCAAACCAATTTTATTCATATTAATCAGGGATCATAAGAATCATTCAGTAAAATTTGTCTTAGCATCGCTAGTCAACCAATAACCTTAAGGAGCTACTAAGATTAAACAGACTGTCAAAAGATGTGCCTGGTCTTGGACAAACCACCATCATGTTTTAGACAGCTTAATCCATAGGCTATCAGCAGACCATAAAGAGGAAGATATAGAATATTTGGGCGCTGGAAACACGAAAAAAAGATATATGTGAAGCACACATTTTGAAGAATATCCTTGAAATGGATCTCCAAGCTGGAAGTATCTACCAATACTATGGCAGATCTAAAGAAATTATCTTTAATAAGGATTATATTTTATCAAGCTTTGAGTTAATTTGGAGGTACTCTGTCTTTACATAGTTGAACATATTGAAGTAAAAACATACCTGTGCCTATCTTGACCTGTTGCTGTTCCAATTGCAATTCTGGTGCTCACTACAAGTTGCAATATTGATGATACCATAGAAGAAATCAAGGAATCAACCACCATGAGTAAATTTCTCAACAGCTTCACCATTGGCTTTAGGAAAATTATCTACCTCAACCTATGGTCCAAGGAGATCCCCCATGACCAATTACACCTCAGCAGTTTAGATGAGGAAGCTGATACTCCCACCATGGAGATCATTCTAATAGAAACACTAGCCTATCAGTTGATAGGCCAAATGTCAATTTACTCAATGAACACGTTAAGGTGGTCATGGAATGGCTCCTGTCAGACATATCAATGTTCGCCTAGATGGGAAATTTATCCAGGTGTTGAATAATCTGAATCAAGATAAAGTTTTTAAACCTAACCATCAAATAATTAGGCGAACTAATTTGGAAGTTTGCCAACACTAACTTGAATATAATGCTACCTCCAAAAAACAACCCCTTTTATAGACCTGAAGGGGGTTCTGAAGGGTGGAAATATTTTTATACACCAATTGTAAGCTAAGAATCTCAAATTGACAGAAGTAAAAATATTTCTGAGCTGGCTGATTAGATAAAATATTAAGTCATTACCACAAGGATTTGACATTAATGCTGTTAAACAATTACCTAAAACTAAGTCATACTGGAGTGAAAAGATTTTAGAGAATTCTGATAGGTTAATTTGTCATTTAGCTAAAATTAACTTCCCAAACATAAACGCGTCATGTCAGATTCTAAAAGTTTCAAGTTGAATAAGACTTCATATCAAAATAATAGCAATAGGAAATATGAGTCTTGTCCCCAGATTTATCAGACCTACACAAGCATCACCAAGTCAAAGGGTGCACATTCAGAACTATCTCAACATCTTGATACCTACACATATGACAAAATTTTGCAATGGGGAAAACATTTTGAAGCCTGGTCACCTTTGTGAGCCTCCAATATATATTTAAAAATCCCTTTATGTTAAAATGGCGCGTGACCATGATCTTGACCCAGTCTAGGGCTATGGAGTTTTCCTTTAAAACGGGGTATAAAAAACCCCAAGTTTATTAATTAAGTATTGTCTATCACTTTAATCTTACTTGTTGATATTGAGTTTATCTGTGGTCTACTTCTTAGTCCCAAAATCTTTGGACAGTTGCAGAGTTTTTAAGCACTATTTCAACTGTATAATTTTGAGATCCTGCGGCTAAGCACCTGTGGGCAGCTCTTTGCCAAGATTTTAATCAGCTTTTCCGCAGATACCATCTCCACGCTGAAGCCATTAATGAAGCACACTTATGGGGTGTTCAGAAGCTACATGAACCAAGACTAACTATATATGAACTATTATTTAATCCATGAGATGTCAATGCCTGCTGTGATTATGAAGCTTGCTACACAGGAACAGATAATCAAAATGATTGCCCAGTATATACAATCTTCAATCCGTCTATATATGCAGATCCTCACCCAGCACCACATTGAGATTAGCGGACTGGTCAAGTTCATGGAAGCTCAATGTTGGGACAGCCACCTACTGGTGGATTGATTGGAAGGTACTTTTTGAAGATTTAAGTTGTTGTTTTACACAACTAATGTCATACAGGTGAATCTCATTTATGAGTAGACGAGCTTTTCAACTAACTTAATGCCAAAATGGCCTGCATCAATAGTGAAATGTTAGACCAGTGTGGGGCATCATCTTAATGGGTATCTGATGTTACACATCATTGCAGCCAGTTTGAGGAATACCTGAAGACAGAGGTGGAGCAGCATGCCACAGTGGAGGCTTTCAATCAAGAGACCCACGCCCAAACTGGTCATACCATCTGGCAGTTGTTAGAGGAGCTGGTCTGGAAGCTTGTTAAAAATTTAGGAGTGATGGTCATTTACCACAATCAGAATAAAACCCTGAGAATAGCATCAATGCTGGTCAAACCAGACTCCGCGGATTTGACAAAAGTCTGAATGTGTCATACTATTTTTCAACCGCCATTATAGAGAAATTGGATTGGTGAACTATGTGGTCAAGGCCCTGGGCCTGATAATCACACGCCTCACTAAGGAAAACGTCGCTCTAAAAGACCAGCTTGACACAACAGAACTAAAATTGTCAGAGGTAAAGCAATGCTTTCAATATGAGCGCCAATAATTTCCAACTAATTAGACTAGTTATAGTATGAGATCAGAGGTGAACTCTGTTATGCCAATGGGACTCTCCCACCAGAAGTTTTGAAGGAGATCTTCACTGATGAACATGAGTCTAGCCCAAAAACTTCTCTTTAACCGCTCAAAGTCACTTTTGAGCGATTTTAAATTTAAGTTTATTTATCCACAGCCATCTTCCCAAACCTATTCTTTGATGTCCTTGGCTCTGCCGCCTGCCACCCCAGTTTGGGGCAGCAGTGCACCCCCACCTAGCGTTTTCCGCCCTGCAGGCAAGCGCGTTCGGACAGGTTCAAACAGCCCGCCCACTGCTTCCAACCGTTTTGTCCCCCCACGAGACCTAGCACTCCACCTGGCGCGCATCCACCCTTCTCGCCCCCATCCTCTCGCACTCCCTCGCTCTGCTATTCGCTATTGCCTCAGAGTGGACTATGGACGTTTGTTCCCGAATGCCAATAAGGCAATTATTGACCTAGCCACTACAGCCTTTGCACCAGCTGGCTTTATAGACTTCCGCCCTTTTAAGGGCTACTTTGACGTTGGGTTCAAATATGAGGAGGATGCTGAAGCGGCAGCACAAACTCCTCTAATTTATAAAAAAACCCCCATTCCCACAACCCGTACTCGCCTCCCTTCAGACACCATGCTAGTGGTATCCTTTGCAAATCTCCCATCCCACCTTCCACCCCAGGTTTTGTATGACCAGTTGGTCGCGGGGCTCATGGCTTATGGCACTCAGCCCAACCTCATCTTTGCCATTCCTTCTGGTGCAGAACGCCTTGCTGCTCCTCGTGCAACAGCCACCATCATACCACACCACCCTACCATAGCCCAACAAATCCCACCCCGCGCTAGTGTGGCTGCAGCACCTGATCATTTCTTTTGGGCTTGGGTCGATAATGGTAGGCAGATTTGTTCCCTCTGCTTTGGCCTCAACCATGCAAAAAGAGCGTGCCCTAAGGCCAAATCTGCTGATGCAGCTTCTGAGCCCCCTCTGGAGGTTCAGTATGGGGCGCTTTGCTGCCCCTCCCACCCTCCAATCTCGTTCAGTGGGCCCACATGGAAAATCAGCCCCACCCAAAACCTCCATCCTCACTCTCCCACCTAAATCTACGCCAGCCAATCAGAGCAATGCTTGGACCAACATTCGTACCCAAGCAGCTGCCCATTCGCCCAATCCTACCCACTCAAATTTAAATGCCACTATTCCAGTGAACCAAAATCCATGGGATCTATTGGCTGAAACTGACAAATCAGGTAATATCCTTATTAGTAAGCATACAGGTCAACCTCTCTGCCATGGCAATTATGGTTGGGCAGGATTTTTCCTTCCCGACTTTGATGAAACCCCTACCCCTCGCCATTTTGCTCCTCTACCCAATACAACCCCCTTCCAAAGTGACCACCAGCTCGCCTTAGCTGCGGTGGCCTCTCCTCATTGCCCAAAACTACGCACCGCGGTGGCCCAGTCAGTGGCTCAGCTCCAGCATGGCCTGCCCACCATATTCTTCCCCCTGACTTCCCTGAATCTCCATGCAGTGACATCTCAAAATTATATGATGATGCTGAAATTGCTGTTATGAATGTCGCAACACTTGCTTCATTCAACCCCTCAGCCAAAATCACCCGCCACAGTATCTCCCTTTTCACCCAACTTCCTGAAGCCCGCAAAGAAGCTGAAGTTCTCCACGCAGCTTTTGTTGAGACACTTTCCCGTCATTATCTTGATGCAGAAGTGGAAAACTCCTACTACGCTGACCTCAGCCCCCACTATGCAGATGCCCCAACGCCCTGGCTCTCTGCTCTGATCTGGTACTGCAACCAACACCCCTTGATTGAGGCGGGTCTTTCTGAAAACCAACCCCCCGACCCCTCCTCACCCTCTGCCATGGTGGGTTAAGCAGTTCCTGCTTCCCACCTGGTTAGTAGTTTGTTTTGCCATTTTGAGTGTTGTGATCGGTACTGTCCATCCCCTGGTCGGCGTACCTCGAATAAATTGAAAATGAGTCTAGCCCAACGAGCTCAGAATCTAAAAACAAAGGAAAGTTATTAAAACAAGGAATTAGAGAAGCTCTGACCTTCATCCCCATGCCCAAAAGCTCAACTAAACTTCTATTCCAGAAACTATCCCTCATGTTGCTCTAACTTTTCTGGATAACCAATGACAAAACACCACTCACCCTACGCCCATTGCTGGATCCTCCTCCTCAACCTGATTAAGCTTTGGCTCAAGACCCAGTTGTGATGACTTACCACTCATGCTGTGAAGCCTCAGCCAAGCATCTGAGGATACTAATGGTTTCAGATTCAACCTCATCAACTTGCTGAAGTTTGACAAGAAAGGAAACCTACTCACCTTCTTGTCTATAATTGAGAATAGCATGTATGACATGAGCAACAAATTTAAATTGACAATGCTAATGGGCTCATTGGATCCGGAGAGTCAGGAGTTGGTGATTCCCAAGATCAGTAGAATTGTGATGTTTTACTGAAATGCAAATAACATCATCATAAAAGAATTTGGCAGAGCAAAGATGATGACAACCAAGAAGATTGCCTTCTTCAATATCTCCCTCAAGAAGAGAAAAATCCTAGAGTCTGCTGATTACTTCTACCTCAAGGCTCAGGTGCTAAATAGCGCAAAGGTGTTAAGCAATTAAGACATGAAGATTGCCTTATGGAACGCCTGTGAACCATAAAAAAGGGTTGTACAAAGTCATGTTTCTCATGTGAAATGATGTTATAATGTATTGCAGATAGTGAATTATCTTTGCTGTTGTGCTACAACCTTTGATGCACCAATAAGGGGTACCACAATAGTCAAAAGTCCCAGAGCAAGCCTCTCCAGAAGGATGTCAAAGAGAAACACCTGACTACCATCATACAAGGAAGAGCTGACATACTCCATATTAAATGCCACAATATGGGGTAAAGGTACACTATTCTAACCAATGTAATGCTAAGGTCTCCAAACCTAAGGTGAATCACATGGGAGCAGCGGATACCAAAGAGCAGGTAAAAGAGTGGGAGGAGTAGAAATGAGATATTCTTCTTCTTCTGGATCCCAACATATCCCTAGACAAACCAATGGCGTCACCACAATCATGACCCCTCCATCTGTCACCACTAACGACATACTAGCAGTCACACTCAATCTCACCAAAGAGACACTATAGTCCGGGCAGCTAAAATAATTTAATACTCGTATGTTCAGCAGCTGGAGCATTACAACTTGCCAGTTGGTTCTAGAAATATGCCAATGTTAGAGTGTGTTATCATGGTTATTCCCCTTGAAAAATTAGAGAATACTAGCCTCTAATCTCCAGTGAATTACATTCCTACATGGGTCAAGCTGACAAGCTTTGAGTACACTTAATAAATACCACTTATTCTTACTATTCTGTTTGTATGTACATAAATATTTTCGTGGCAAAGTATGGGTCTGAGCTATAATAGATAGCGGGGCACTTATTATTATTTGTTTAATATTAGTCAAATTACTGGGATCATCACTGAATATTGACCATTGCAAGGAATACAAAGCAGTGGGACCCAACTAAACTACCTCAGTAGGCCTACAGTGAGCTGTTACTAAGGTTTAGTTTGCTCATTGTGTCAGCTCCCATGATCATCCCACCAAAATTTCATTATGGTTTCCTCAATAAACCTCCTTCATGAGGATGTATGGCATTAAAACTAACTTTGAGTAGATTAATCTAGTGATCCTTGGACAGAACCTTCCATTTATTACTAAAGAGGAGACCAGAAGATGGATAAACGAGCTCTACTGTTCAATACTAGCCTTCAAAGATGGATTTACCCCTCAGCTACACAAAAGAGAATGCTCACACTCAGTATTTATCGCACCAAAGTTTGAATCAGATGGCATTCTGCTGAGAGCTTGCAACCATTTGACCATTCTGTCAGGCCACCAAGTCATAGTGAAAATGGATATTGACCTGAAAATACTGCAAGGCTTATATGGTAGTGAGTTCACACCCTTCAACCGCTCATGCCAAGAACCAACGGAAGTGCCAGGGTATACTATCCCAGATCATGGTGAGTTAAGTGTATTACTAGCTAACATTTATTCATACCTGATCCTGGTGAAATGGCACCAGACCACTGCTTTCCTTCACATTCTACTGATGGAGGGAGTGCAAGTTAAACGTGAGTTTGGAAACTAGAAGAGTTTGGTCTGGAAAAAGAAACTTTGAGGTCATTCATTCAGTCATACCTCATGAATCTGTAGTCAGTCTGATGGATGATGAGAAAAATAAGGCAATAACTCTATTTGAAAACATAATATGAATTTTTGTGACGGATGACTTCAATTTCAGAAGTACTGAGGACAAATTACATCATATTAACACCAAGAGCCATTCACCAATACGCCTCCAACCCAGCTTCTGGTCCAAGGCATCGGATGAGGTTGTTCACAAAGAAATCAATCCACTGTTTCAAAATAAATCTGGTACCATCAAAAACTCATAGGCTCACCAGAATTAATTGTAAAAAGAAGGATGGATCTGACCAATTGGTAATTGACTACTGTCAACTCAAAACATAAAGAAGAATGGCTCTTACCACCTTCCCAAAATTTATGACCTGCTTGACCAAATCAGCAGTGAAATGTATTTCTCCACGATGGATCTGATTTCCGGTTACTTGCAGATAGATATGCCTCCAGAAGAACAAAAAATATGATATTATAATGACTCAAGGGCTGTTTGACCAGTGTAAATGCTACAGGGGATATGTAATACCCCTGACACGTTCCAGAGGACTATTAAGCAGCATATTAAAACTTAAATAATAACTTTCATCTTAGTTTACATGGATGACATAAACGACTTCTCAAGGACATTTAACAAACACTTGCAACACCTGGAGGAAGTTGACTCTGGCTTGCTACCAACAATTTAGAAGTCAAGCTTAAAAAGTGTAACTTCTTCCAAGAACAGCTCAAATATCTTGGCTTTGCTATCAACTTTTAGGCTTATGACCCCAACCGGCCAAAGTAGGGGCAATCGAGAAGATTATGGCACCAACCAGAAAATGAGACATTCAGGTTTTCCTAGGGATGGTCAGCTACTACTGCAGTTCATAGAAGATTTTAGTAATTTAGGGGTGTTAGATTCTAGTGTTTGATCTAAAAAACAAACTCTTTGACAATCAAAAAGTATAGGCTGATTATCATCCCAATGCTCAAGCTAATACTCTAATTCCTAACTTAAAGCCTATTGAAACTACAAAGCTTAGGCCAATTAAATCAATGTCAATTCAAAAACCAATTATTCTATTGAAAGCTTAAGCCAAATACACTCACACATTTGTGCTGATTATTGCTGCACCAAAACTTGGCAACTAGTCCTGACTAATCAGGACTAATATCAAATATTCAACATGATAAATTGTTTGAAACCGACCTGAAGAAAACGTCTATAAATCTCATGAACAAATAGACAAAAAAGTAATCCTTTCTCACCCTAGGGCAAATTTTGTATGCCAAACCTCATAATTGGCATGATAGCACTTGCACATGGACCACCCAAATGGAAGTACCTAGAGGTATCAAGAAAGGCCTGCTGATGTCCCAGTTAAGGGTGCGTCATTTATTTAGATTAATGCCAAAATTTTCCAGAATTTATATTTCATCAGCAGTATGATGATACTCATTTTTAGATGATCCTAGGACAATTTTGCACGCTCATTGTTGCAATTTTTGTCCCTGAAACCTTCCCAAATATGAGAGTACTTTGTCACCAATAAACCAAGCTATTATTTCTCAGCGTAGAGTCTTGATTCTGCCAAGTCAGTTTGCACAAGAATTAGCTACTGGGCAACCAAATCAGATGATATGAAGATCGCTGATTCTTTAATAAAACTAATAATTTTTTTCACACAGAGCTATCGCCCCTTATTCTGACCTTTATTATTTTACTAATATGTAGACCTTTCTGCAACAACCTAATTTCCAAACAAAGTCCCCTTCAATCCTCTGTGTAAATCTTTATATCTTGATTCCCCAAGCTGGATGCATCCTCAGCTTGGTGTCTTCTATTCGTTTCCCCCTTTTATTTGAAACTCTCAAATATCCAACTCTTGGCGTAATCCCCCATTCTCACCAATTGGTCAACATTTTAATTGACTATTAATGTATACTTCTTTTTGTTAGTCTCAAAACTTGTCCTGATTCCCCCTCCAATCCTCCATATGGTTAGTGTATTATCCAGTCATATCAACTTCCCAACATTACCCCCCTTTGACTGGATGATATGCTCTCACTGTTTGTAGGCTCAAAGGAATATCGTGTGAACTCAGTTGATGATCTGACCCCCTGCGGGTTCCTTGATGGTGTAGACATCCATGCCAGTCTTCTTCATTATCTCGAATGGACCAACCTAGATGCTAGAAATCTTGTTTTTCCTCCCAAAACCGTGTTGATTGTAAAATAAAACATGATCCCCTATAGCAAACAGTGGAAGTCTGCTTTGTCTCTTCTGATCGGCTGCCTGATCGCGAATCTTCTTAGCCAAACTGGTAGAGTAGGCTTCCAATTGCAGCTTGATCAACGTATCCATAAGAGTCTTCAAGTACCGCTGGGGTTCCACTCCACCAGTATCCTCTACACACAAATAAAGCAAAGCAGGCAAAGCCAGATGTCAACCATACAACAATTGGAATGGGCTCTTACCAGTGATGAATGATAGCTGATATTATACTCAAACACAGCCGTGGGTAGAAGGGCGCTCCATTCTGAGGGTCAATCCTTTACCAATTTATGGAGTATGTTCACTAGGGTTCTGTTAACCCACTCTAAAATTCCATTTTATTGTGAATGATATGGGGTGGTCAAAAACCCCACGGATCGCCATCAACATATTCAACTTCAGAAGAATGTGTGAAGTGAAATTGGTTCCATTATCCATTATATGAATTGTGGGCAGCTGTGTTGCTGTATAACACACTCTATAATGAACTTGGATGTAGTGACCGCACCAAAATTGTTGATGGCCCTGGCCTCCACCCATCGAGTCAGATGATCTATGGCGACAATAATAGTCTTTGGATCAATTGGCGCTATTTGGCAGAGGTCCCACTACATCAATGAAAATGGTGTGCCAGGCGAGCCGGGGTTTAACTAGCTGGTATGTGGTTTTCTTGTGGAATGGTTTTTCAACTTGACACTGATGGCAACAACTAACTGTTTCCAATACATCATAATGCATGCTCTCCCAGTAGTATTGGGGTCGCAAAATCTCCAGTGTTTTCTGCAATTCTCCGTGACCTACAGACCAATGAGCATCCATAATTATTGCAGGTCTGGATGAAGGTTTAGGGAAACTCAACGTCATGTCGCCAATCTGCTTATATAGTTCTCCCCCATGTAGGAAAGTATCCTCCCTGATTCCATCTAATACCTTGATCACATGTGGCGGCTCATCCTGGTATTTGTTTACCACCATCTTCTCATACATTATGTCAGCTAAATACGCTTTGATAGCGACTGTTGGCAGCCGAGAGAGACAATCTGCATTTTGGTGTTTTGCTCCCAGATAATGTACAATTTCAAAATCATATGCTTGAAGCTTCAGTGCCCAACGTGCAAGTTGCTTTTCCGGTTCATGCAGATTCTGCAACCAACACAAGGAAGCATGGTCCATCAATAATTAGAATTGTACCCCATGCAAATATAATAAGAATTGTTTATAAGCATAGATTACCACTAAACATTCTTGCTTGGTAACAGTGTAGTTCCATTCATGACAGTTTAAGCTTCAACTACAGAAGGCGACAGGATGCTCTGCGCCATCATTTTCTTTTTGAGATAATACTGTTCCTATAGCGGATAGAGAAGCATCCATTTGCACTATGAACAGTTTTTCAAAGTTGGAATATTGCAATATGGGTGCACTTGCTAATGTGGTGCGCAATATGTAAAAGCATTCTGGCATCATTCCATCTAATTGAAAGAAGCGTTTTTCTTCAACAATTCGAAAAGTGGGGCCCCAATACAACTGAAATTGGGAATGAACTGGAATTAGTACCAGACCATCCCCAGAAACACTTTAATGTCCCTCTTACTACCTGGGTGGGTCATCTTGATTATCACTTCCACTTTAGCTGGCTGCAGTTTAAGCCCATTTAATCCATGACGAACCCATGGTATTCCAATTGTTATTTAGAAACGGCACTTCTGAGGCTTAATTTTGATATCAGCAGCAGCGAGGCGTCAAAACACTTGTTCCAATTGGGCGAGGTGTTCAGTAGACCTCTGTGAGAACACGTTGATATCATCAAGATAAACTAAAACACAGGACAATTTTAAATCACCTAGAATTGTATCCATGGCATGCTGGAACGTAACCGTGGCGTTGCACAACCCTTGTAGCATATGAGTTGGCTGAAATAATCCTTTTGAAGTGATGATAGAGCATTTTTCCTGTTCCGCTGATGGAAATTTGATATGGTAATACCCCAAGATCAGATCCATGGCTGAGAGATAGTACGCTCCTCCCAATTGGTCTAATGCATCATTGATCTGTGGAATAGGGTAGGAGCCTTCTTTGTTATGTTATTGAGTTTGCAATAGTCAATAACCACTCGTTTTGAGCCATCTTTTTTTCAACACAATGAGCACCAATGATGCCCATGGACTATTCAATGGCTCTAGCATCCCCTGCACAATAAGTTTATCCACCTCGGTGGAAACAACCTCCTACACTGCTTTGGAACATCTAATAGGTTGCAATCGAATGGGAGGGTGATCCCTGGTATCTATCCAATGTAACACCCCTTGAGCGCACCCCAAATTATGATCATCATGTGCAAAAATATTTCAATACTTCTCAAATAACGCCATAGCCTGTTCTTGTTGTTCCACTGATAATCCAGTAAGCGCTTCCCGTGAAACTACAGTCAATACACCGAGTGGAGAGCTTGTCAGCAGTCCAAGACCTCCCAGGGAGCTAAAATCATGAATACAGCGGACTTCTTCTATAGGAACAAAGTGTAAGTAAGCCACCACTTGGTTCCACTGAATTATTATGGTCTCCTTTTGTAAATTTGCTAGCAGCACTTTCACTTCTCCGTTCCCAGGTAGCAAAAACCTTGGAGCCACATGTGGTTGAGCCAAGAGTGTTGGCGAGGAGCCATAATTTTCTCATAAAGCCTTTTAGGGACATTGATTTTGAGTTCAGTCCCTACTATGCATTGGTGTAAAGAGGGTATGCTCTAATTGATTGCTGCTCAAAGTGGAATCCCTTTGTATTCATAAATCTGGTTGGGGAGGACCCTGGTCTGCCACTTCAGTCATCGATAGCACATGGGTATTACTCCATCACTGTATACTAGATTAAATTGACTAGAGTGGAACAATTCTGTTGGGATTCCACATGAGGTAAAATAAACAGGAATCAGTTGTTCTAATATTAAGTGTTTCCTCTGCCATGTTTATCACAACACCAAACTTCCTCATAAATGCTGCACCAATTAGTATGTCATAATTGTTGTTTGGAAGAACCACCGCTGGAGTAGAAGCCCAGACTGACCCAAATTGTAAGGGAAAACACACTATATGCACCTTCAGAAACACAGTGCTATGCATCCCCGCAGTTCCATATACTAATTGATGGTCAAAATCCAGTTTGAGTAGAAGCTTATCCACTAACCTGGTAGAGACTATATTCACAGGGGCTCCTGTATCATTGATAGTGCAAATTTTGTTTTTTGAACAAAAATGTCACAATAAGTACATTCTGAGTAAGAGGAGCCATCAGTGTTTATTGCGTGCACATCCAAGAGCTTAATGTTACTTAAGAGGAGATTCACTTGCTGACCTGAGGATACTCATTGATGATTTTTTCCACTGTTATGGCTGCGTGGACTCCTACCAAAGAAGCAGCGCCCATCAGGGGAACCTCGATACTTGTGCTGGTCTATTCCAAGATCTGCCACGCATATGGCTTCTGAGCGTCCTGGAAAAACACATGGCTTGAGGGTGAATTTATACTTTTGGAAATGGAAGCAGGGACACCTGAAGGAAGCTGTTGGTATAGTAATTCATCCGATTGAGTTCCAAATCCTTCTAAATTAAGAGCTGGGGATTCATTAGGGACAAGTGGATTAGACATAGCGGAGGTAGAGCGTCCCATCTCTACTCCACTTGAGCTTTTTCCTGCTGGGTTTCCTTGGTTGGTAATGCATACACTCGTGTTTTACTAAGGCAATTTGCTGCATATTGCCCCCTTCAGCTGCACTGGAAGAAAGTATTCATGAAAGGTTCACATATATAGCATGCAGCTGAAAGACCAGTGCAAAAATTAACAATATGTTTCCAGGATCAGGAATGAGCTGGCAGATCATATCTAGTCTGGAAAGAATTCGCAGATCTGTATGACAAACAATTATATTCTGGCGGTTGATAGAGTAGTCGCTGTAGTTCATACTCTGAAGTATTTGGTGCGGGGATAGCAGAGGGTTGCTGGGATATATTAGGGGTGCTGTTTGTGGTGGGGAGTTGGTGTAAAGTATTCACTATTCAAATAAGTCCTGCCTCTTCATCCAACATGTGAGACATAGCGTTAGATAGTTCCTGATATGGTTTGATGGCTGCCATCATCATTATATCAACATCCTCAGTAGATAAAATGCTAGCTCCAATTAGTACATGTGCTTTCACTGAGAAACGTTCAGCAAAATATGACAGGGTTTCATTTTGGTGAGATTTTATAGTCAGAAAGTCAGCTTTCTGTTGGGCCATCTTGGTTGCACCCCCAAACAGCTGAAGGATAATTGCCTTAATTTTTTTGTAGGATGCTGAGCTGTTTGGAAGGTAGCAAGTAACTTGATTGGTGCTGTCTACATCAAGAGCAGACAGCAACAGTTTTGCTTTCCATCAATCAGAAACTCCTTCCACAAAGAATTCAAATCACTTGAAATAACTGTGTAGATTATTGTCACGACTAAAAGGAGGTAAATTTTTGATTTTCACAGCTTCGCCTTGCTTCAGACTTCTTCAGCAAGGATCAGGCGAACTGGTTCTGGAGCAACTAAGGGAACCACCCCTAATGAATTATTGTACCACCAGCCAGTCAATATCGAATCCAGCGTGATGAACTCAAAGGAAGTAGATTCACACAGGGTAATCATTCCAGCGCTTGAAGGATATTCACTGGTGGATCCATAGCATTCCTCCCCCAAATTGCCACTAACTGCACCGTTCCCCCTAGCTCTGGCATACTCTGAAAAATGCTCATTGATTATCTGCTCCACTTTAACTGCTTGGCATCTACACCGTCCATCATGTGATTCCCGTTGCAGTGTCACATATTGATATTGGAACTCCTGACAATATTCCCTTTCCTCTGCAACTGCAGCTCCACTGCTTGTAGGTGTGATAGGACGCTTCCAATAGTATTCCATATATTGTTGCGCTGTCAGATAGCATTATCCTCTTGTTGGTTAGCATCATTTATCTGGGTCAGGAGAGCGGCTTGTTCCCATACCAAATATCTCATTGGCCCATCAAAGGATATTAAGTCATTCTTGTATGTCAGCATACTCCCATGTCTCAAGAATTGGAAGAGGGAAAAATTGACGCCGCTCATCCTGACTATTGGTTTCCAATTGTGTAGCCCAGTGGACTAGCTGCAGATACTTGGGGGACATTGACCAAGGGAAAAGCTCATTATCAGTCATTTGCTGGCTACTCCATTCAATACAAAGTTGGTTTACTTTAGCTGATATGAAGCTGACTTGATGCACCACTTGCTGTTCCACCAGTGTTATTTTTTCTTTAAGCTGGGCAACCACATCTTCGAGTGCTGCTGCCCATTCAGTTAAATTTGTCATAAAATGCTCAGTATTGTGTCCCAACGTTGTGACATCCCAAATCCATTCCGTTGATAGGCCATTCTAATCCAACAGCTTGTCAATTACCTGAGACAACTTAAGATGCAACTGGGGTACCAACATGTCTAATTGATGGCAGATGTTCTCAACACAGTGGTACATTTGCCAAAGTGCCCTTTGTACCTCCAAAAAAGAACAATTGAGGCAGTTGAGCAAAAGGCAAGTATTATTTTTTGTGCTCAAGAGAATCACGTCACATCTACAATTTCTATATTGTGGCAAGCCAATACTTACAGTAGTTGTCAAATAGATGGTTGTACATATTCGACTAGATACTCCTCAATTCCACGAGTACCAAGGTGGCAAGTCAACCCCATTGTTGTTGCATCCATATAAAACATGTACATGGCGTACCAATCTTCTTGATCGTGTTGGTTATAAAACAGACTCAAGGCATACTCCCCACCTCATCTTCATATATTTGATATCCACGTAACAACCACTCCATAATATTCTGCAGCTGCTGAGGGATCACATTCGTGGTGCGCCCTAGTTGGTCAGCTGTCAGCTCAGGGCAGTTTTCTAGTTGCAGATTGATCATAATTTCATCATTACCTGGTTCAACCACAGTGAATTTTATTGGATCATTATTAGATGCCTCCTGCATTTCTTCCACATGACGCGTGTGGAATCCTATAGAATGGTGACATAACATATGAGGGCTCATCATCATTTTCACAGCATTGAATAACTACAGCTGACCAATGGCCCCCTGTAGTGAGCACCACTGTTATTTCTTGGCATAGAGTCTTGACTCCGCTGAGTCAGTTTGCACAGGGTATTAGCTACTGGGCAACCAAATCAGATGATATGAAGATCGCTGATTCTTTAATAAAACTAATAATTTTTTCACACAGAGCTATCGCCCCTTATTCTGACCTTTATTATTTTACTAATATGTAGACCTTTCTGCAACAACCTAATTTCCAAAAAAAATTCCCCTTCAATCCTCTGTGAAACTCTTTATATCTTGATTCCCCAAGCTGGATGCATCCTCAGCTTGGTGTCTTCTATTCGTTTCCCCCTTTTATTTGAAACTCTCATTTATATCAATTTTGGTGTAATCCCCCATTCTCACCAATTGGTCGACATTTCAATTGACTATTATTTGCATACTTTTTTCATTAGTATCAAGACTTGTCCCAATTCCCCCTCCAATCCGCTGTATGGTTAGCATATCATCCAGTAATATCAACTTCCTGACGCAAGCAATAGGTCTCAATCATATCAGTTCAAGGTCAAACTAAGGCGGAAAATAATATGGTGATATTGCATGCTCAAATGTGGCCAGGAGATGCCCTAGAGGTATATATTGACGCCTGGCCTATTGAATAATTATCAAATAATCTAGTTTTAATAAAATATTTATTTTATTTAATCTTCTTTTTGGTTTTTATCATAAGTCTCTTTCAAAAGTGTCAGCAAGCTGGATCCTCGGAATCCACAGCTTGTACCTTTGCATGCCTCAGGAGAAGTTCCTAAATATGGAGGAAGATTGAGCTTAAAATTATTCATAAGAGTCAGGGCTAGTTGAATACGCCTAGTGAGCTTCCAAACGGTCAAAATACTGTAAGACACTGGCAAAATCAAGGATTATTTGGCCAAATTTCGCCCAACTAAGTGTGTAGGATTTTATTTATCAAAAGCAATCCTCAGAACTTAACAGCTGGTGACCACTCAAAATTGGTGACACTCTCTTCTACTGATTCAAATAACCAGTTCATGGAAGATTCGGCCAGACAAGAAAGTGACAACAAGATGGAAACTAGTGACAAGGAAATCTCAGATTATTTTATTACCAGCCGCCAAGGCTTTGATGCGGGTACCTCCTACTCCCTGGATCTTATCACAGCGGGGTGAGTTCATGAAGATAAAACAAGCCTAAATTGATATTACATCTGCAAATGTAAAAGCTATGCTGGAAACTCTATATCAGGGTTTTAGGATTGTTACTTCACAAATTGATCCCTCCTTCACCCTGTTTTACAACCTTAAGGAATAGGCACTCAAGATGGAGATATATATGAAGTACCACGATGCAACCATGACATCTCTTACTAAACTTCTTACAGACAGTCAAGCAACTAACGAATTCTTGGTTAACTTTGTCCAACCCTCAATTAAGAATATCCAGAGAATCACTGCTAGAAAAAATCTGGAACTCATGGAAATCTACTGCGTGCTTGGGGGAGGAACAATTATCCTGAAATATTTTGAATGGACAAATAAAATTCCAGTTTTACTGAAGTCTGAAAAGCAATAGTGGATAATATGGGACTTACCAATGAAGCTCATGAGAGATTAAACACACTTGAGGAGCTATTAAATGAAGTAGTCCTAAAGATAGCCGCAGAAGTTCTTGCTCACCATGGGCTATTGCATGAATGGGTAAAAACATGAATACCCACTGTCAAAAACTGGAAACAAATTCCGATTTCCTATTATCCCAATCAAAATGACTCACCTTACATGCCACTTCAGGGCAAAGAAAACACCTGGACTTAAATTCAAAGCATGATGATTTTTCAAGATTTATGTTCAGGCTGAGTTGGATATTGTGAACAAAAGCATCGAAGACCCTGCAGCATCACCAGCTGTTCCAAATAGGGAAGATGATGATGCCTTAATCAAAGAAGAATTATCAAAAATTTGGACTGTTGTTTCAAGATTGCAGGCCAGAAATACTGAAATTACTCAGGAGAATTGGGAACTTAAAAAGCAATTATTAACTGCAAATTCTAAGTGGATAGTATGGCCAAAGATATTAAAAGCATAACGTCCAATTGAGCTTTATTCAAAGAGGAGTATGACAACCTTAAAAAAGGATTCTGTTACTTTAAACAGAAAAGCTGCCAGTGCTCACCCAGCCGTGACAAAAGAGAAATGAGAAAAAGATCTTCCCATTTGGCCAAAAACAGTTTAAAAAACAACTAAGGCTAAATTCAAGCATCAAAAGCCAGTAGTTTGGAGCAATATCATGAAATTGAATCATCAAAAATTAAAACCAATGCAGAAACCAATATTTTGAACATCTGTCCTATGCCTAAGGTTTTGTCATCAATCCTGACTCCAGATACTCCCCAATGGGAAAGCGGGCCAATTTTAAATGATGGAACATAAAGACGTCCAAGAAGAAGTACAATCCCTATGCCTGAAATAGTTGAGATGACTTTAAACTGCTGAACTTACCAAAGTTCAATAAGTATGGGAATGTTCACTCTTTTCTGAAATTATTTTTAAGCAATGTGGGAGCATCATATCATGCAAAAGGATCAACACTGATCAACTCACTCGATGCCCATAGCTGTGACCTTGTTATGCTCTATCTGGGTGACAATTGGTCATATATGGATGCCAAAATTGCAGTGACAAAACAGTTTGGAGGGCCTGAGAAATTAGAAGCCCAAAAAACTCATTAATATTGAATTTAAAGAGAATGAGACTATTAAGGACTTTGCAGAAAGACTTTTCCATGAGTCACAAGTCTTGCTTGGGTGCACCACAATAGATAAATTTGATGTTAAGATTGCAATGGAACATGCATTCATGCCCTATTGTGAATTACACCAATGTCATGATACCTGCGTTCAATGGAGAAATGGAAATCCAAGAGCTTACCAAAGAATTTAAGAAGCTGTTCCTGAAGTTTTGACACCCTAATTGGCCTGAGTCCATTCCTAAGAAGGTTCAATAGACTGGTCAACCAAAAAAGGAAATATATATATATAATATTGGCATTGGAATATAAATATATAAAATAAAAGAATGAAAGAAAAAATAATAAAATAATAACAAAAGAGAAAAAAGAATATAAATAAAATAATAAATATATATATATATCACATAATTAATACTTTAGTTTGCACCTGAGGATGGGGAGGATCCAACCTCAGATTCGTTGGCAATTAGGGCTGAAGTTAAGGCTATGCACCTGGGCTACTCTATTGGAATTTGGGCCAAAATTAACAAATGATGATCATTGAAGGCTAATCAGGAACCATAGGGCTTATGTTCAAGTCAAGTGGGAAGAAATGTCAGATTCTGGTGGTTGACCCAAAAACAAACCCTTCAACAACCAACAGATTGGTTCAAATTATCCTCCAATGCTCGAGTTAATACTCTAATTCTTAACTTAAAGCCTATTGCAACTACAAAGCTTGTGCTAATTAAATTAATGTCAATTCAATCCAATTATTCTATTGAAAGCTTGGGCTGAATACACTCGCACATTTATGCTGATTATTAATGCAACAAAACTTGGCAACTAGTCCTCACTAATTGGGACCAATATCAAATATTAAACAATGAGAAATTGTTTGGGATTGACCTGAAGAAAACGTCTAAAAATTCTTGAACAAAATGACAAAAATAACCCTTTTCTCACCCTAGGAAAAATTTTGTATGTCAAAAAACATAATTGCATGATAGCACTTGCAAATGGACCACCCAAAATGGAAGTACCTAGTGCTATTGAGAGGGCCAGTTGACATTCCAATTAGGGAGTCATTTCCACCAGCTGTGTGATGAAAAAATTACTTAAGCTGGTCCTAAGAATAATTTCCCACCTATGGCAAATTTTATATGTCAATCCTCATAATTAGCACAATAGCACTTGCACATGGACCACCCAAATGGGTTTACCTAGTGCTTATCAAGAGAGGCCTGATGACGTCCCGTTTAAGGGTGCATCATTTATTTAAATTGATGCCAAAATTTCCCAGAATTTGTATTTTATCAGCAGTATGATGAAACTCATTTAAGGACGATCCTAGGAAAATTTTACACATGCTCATTGTTGTTATCTTTGTCCCTGAAATCCTCCTGAATATGAGAGTATTTTGCCACCAATAAACCTAGCAATAGGTCTCAGTCATATCAGTTCAAGGGCCAAACTCAGGTGAAAAATAATCTGTTGAGATTGCATGATCAAATATGGCCAGGAGATGCCCTAAAGGTATATATTGGCGCCTGGCCTATTAAATAATTACAAATAATTTAGTCTCAATAAAAGCTTATATATTTAAATAAAAATTAAATTTATTGCGGGGAAGGCTGACCATGGGACAGACACTTCTGAATATGACTCAGGAAAGACAAAACTTAGTACCAGGGGAGGCACCCCAGAGAAGCGATGCTATCTTTTGTTGCCAGCGGTAACGCCACTTATGGGGAGGGGGAGGGAACGTGTGAAGGGGCCGTAGCCACTATTGAGCACATGTGGAGGAAGGGGTCTGATTTGATGAACCAGACTGGGAACCAGGAGGAGACCAGCTGTCAGCGACGTGGTGGGAGATATCCAAACATCCACGCTTGAATGTGGTCCACCAAATGAGACCAGAATATGTGGACAGCTTCTGGGAGGGTGGGGATGGAGCCAACGATGGCATCCAAGACAATCGTGTGGATAGTCCACATGGCGATTGCAACCACCAGAGCACGGAGGGAGGGTGGAAGGGGGAGGCCATTGATGAAGCAAACATATCTCTTGACAGACTGAAGGGATGCATTTGATCCTGGCCCAGCAGATGTTGGACTTCGCGCCATATCACTTTAGAGGTGGGGCACTTCTCCAGGCGGTGGAACAGCGTTCCATACTGTCCACACACGACACAGGATGAGTGTAAAGCATTAGAGCGCTCAGCTGTATGATACACCCGCCTCAGGCAGCGCCACACATGGGAGCGGACTTGAGGCTTCAACAGAGGATGGTGTGCATATTTCCAGATAGTCTTTTGGGTCTCAATGGAATAAGGGATGTCCATCATGTCCAGGTAGTCCACCCTGGATAGGACATGGGGCCGAATGGGGATCACGCCATCATGGATGGGTAGCCCCTGTACCTCATGTGTGAACTGAGGAGAGGGGCGGCCTCTTCAGGTTGTATGTCCACTAATACGAATTCTCCACTCTGCGCTTTGCATAGAAAGTAGGATTCATTTGTAGTAGGTTTTAGTCCCGTGAGGACCTGTGGCCGATGTGTGTGATGCGAGGTATTTTATCAGGGAGTGGGGGTTTGATGGATTGTTGAGGCCCAAGGCTCAGGAGAAGTTGGAGCGGGCCACGTGGGACCAATGTTGGGATGGGAGTGTAGGAGCGGTGACGGCCGCGATCCAAGTGCCCAGGATCTTGGCAGCATGGGCTTTGAAGTCAAGCAGGCCCATGCCACCATGATGATGAGGGCCAAACATGACCTCTAGCTGCACTGGTGGAGGGCGGCCTGACCAAAGCCATCCTTGCAGCAAAGCATACAGGGATTTGAAGAAGCTTGGTGAGAAGGGGATGGCGTGGGCTCTGAACCAGACTTTGGATAGGAGCATAGAGTTGGCAAGAACAACCCTGCCAGTGAGGGTAGTAGGGTGGGCTCTGAGAGAGGCTATTCGCTTCGTCACGTTGTCCAGTATACGGCACTCCATTACTGCTGACACATATCCGCCTGCCTCCATCCACACGCCCAGATAGCGCACCGGTCCTATTGTAGGACATGGCATGAAGGGGAGAACCAGTGGAGCGGTGTGTGTTGAGTTAATAAGGCGTGGACGTGGGCGAGCAGATGGGCCAGGTTGGGAACTAATTGCTGGGGCCCAGCAGTTCTGAAACCGACCAAGGAGGATGATTTCGGTTTTGGAGGCGTTCAGTGCCGCGTTGCTTACCCGAGAATACTCCTGGATGAGAGCTTCAAGCGCGCGTGCATCTTTGTTATTAGACACCCCCACCACGCAATCATCTGCAAATGCCATCATCTTGACTGGGGTTTGGCCTAGCACATGGACCCCAGTGAGTTGGGCATTCACATTTCGCAGTAGTGTGTCAAGGCTGAAGTTGTATAAGAGTGGGCTGAGGGGTCCCCTTGTCGCAGGCCCCTTTGAGGGCAGACTACTTCCGTTAGGAAGCCTGGGCCACACACTGCCATTGTCGCAGATTCCGTGAGCAGCATCACCCAGTTTATGAAATGGGGGGTAGGCGGAACTGATGGAGGCAGGCCCTAAGGTATTCCCATTTTATTCTATCATAGGCCTTTCGTTGGTCCAAGAATACAAGTGCCCCAGAGGCTGTGGACTGACACACATTAGCCACAGAGTGCACGTTATCCCAAATTGACCTTCTGGGGATGTAACCGAATTGTTCTGGGGAGATGGTGGCAGATGCTACAGTCCCTAAACGGTTAGCCATGATTTTTGTTTAAATTTTGGTGTCTGAGTTTGTTAGAGAAATGGGGCGCCAGTTGGCTAAGTCAAGCTTATCCCCTTTCTTGAGGAGTGTGACAGTAAAGGCCTCATGTCCTCCTGGTAGGAGGCGCATTTCCAACAGGTTTTGGTTAAGTGAGGCTAGCAGCAATGGGGATATATATTTAAAATATTTTTTTGTAGAACTCATATGGAATGCCATCTGGGCATGGGCATTTTCAGTTTGGCGCACAATGAATGGCTGTCCATAATACGTTCAGAGTAATTAACTTCATTATTTCCGGGTATCAGAAAACGGTGCAGATATGAGCTCCGTTGAGAAATTCCGCTATTTTGGTCAGCTGAATTGGTTCAGCTGTGTATAATTGGAGTAATATTTTTGCATTTTGATTGCTACTTCAGCCAGTGTGTCCACAATGATATTATCCGATCTTTGCACCTGTGTGCAGGCCACGCTCTGGCATGGTGCAAAATTTTTTTTAAAGAAGTATGCGGTGCACTTGTTACCTTTAGTGATGCGTGTGGCCCTGTATTGGACACAAACCTGATGTTTGTGTTGCCTTTCGAGTGCGTTGAGGTGGGTGGCTGCCTCTGCCCACTTCTGGCCCCATGCAGGGCTGTATCCTGTGGCTGGAATGTTGGACTCCAAGCGGGCCAATTCCGCCAGAGCGCGCAAGATAACTGCTGATGTGGCTCGTGAGCGTCTGGAGGAGAGATGGTGGATAGTGGCGGATGGTGTCCTCTTTGAAAGGTGCTCATGTAGAAATAGGGTTCGCGCAAAATGGTGCAACAAACGATTTTGCCAAAGTTGCCTCTTCCACCCACATGGAAAATCCTGGTGACGCGAGCTCGGGGGGGCAGATTTTGCACCAATGTGGGGCCTTTGCAACTGTGACGGGTAAGTGGTATGTTATCAAGACCAGTCAGTGGTCAGAGAATTCCATTTTTGTTGTTTTGAAGTGGGAGATGTGGGGTTGGAATTTTGCCAGCATTAGAATAAGGTCGATGTGGGTCATGGACCTTCATTGGCCATTGTGGATGTGGGGATGCGTCATGTTTTTGAGCAGTGGGGCATGTCGTGGCAGTGCATCCATTAACCCAAGGGTGGCTTTTAGAACGCGTAGTTCTACGTGACCCTGTGGGGCGTGGGGTGAGGGCGGCCACTGGTCCGTTGGTGAGGTTAGCCAACAGTTCATGTCACTGACTAGGAAAGAATCAGGGGGTAGCGGGAGGGATTTGACCAACGAGAAAAATTCCTGACGCTTGTGTGTACCATTTGGGGTGTAAATGTTGACAATTGTGTGTGCAATATCAGCCCACGAGAAGGTGATAATGAGCACTCAGCCATTTAGGAATGTTTCTGAGGATGTGAATTTGAAAAAATTATTTTTCCAAATTAGCACCCCACAGTGCTTCAACCAAAAGGATAGGGATGGGAGGAGCATTGTTTTCCAAGCTTCCTCGGAACCTCATGGACAGTGGGACTCCTGGATGGCCAGGATATCCACAGGTAAATTGTGTTGTAAAAAACTCAGTTTCCTAGCCCAGGATGGGGAGGTTTTGAGTCCGGCGATATTCAGCATCCCTAGAGTGAAGGTTTCTTCATTGCACCTTAGGTGTGAGGGGGTGGGCCCCTGGGCCCACCAGCCTCTTCAAGGTCCCCACGGGCTTTCACAGCAGCGCAGGTGTTAGCAGCAACGCTATCAGGGTTTTGTTACTTTTTGTGGAAAGAGTCACATTGGCTTTGGTCTTCGCTTTTTGTTTTCTTGACGCCGGACGAATTTTTTGCGGTGCAGATAAGTTTGGTGCACCGTCAAGCGGGGCAAATTTTTTTTTTCAATTGGGATAGGTCCCAAGTTGGTTTCGACTGGAGCTTGGGTGCAGCAATTGGGTGAGATCAAATCTCCCATTGGATCCTCAGATTGAGTGGCCCACTCAGCATGGGCCTCCCAATCTGATTGGGTGATGGATTCCCAAGTTGCTTCCACTGCGAAGGTCTCCATGTCCTCCTGGCGTTGTGAGTGTGGGATGGTGGTGGTAGCCTTGGCCGCTTCCTTGGCTGTGGCCCTACGGGCCTGCTTGGCCTTCTTCTGCTCCTGCAGGGTGATGGCTTTACCAATAGGTAGCAGCCTTGTGCTCCCCACGGGAAAGCCTCCTTGGTGCTTGCGGTTGGTTTATAGTGCGCCTCTCCACTGGCCATGGCCGCCGAGGGGTGCTCTTGGAATGTGACGCCCTCCTTGATGGGGCATGCGTGCACCTTATGGCCAAACGCATCACAGTGGGTGCAAATGGGGGCGCGCTGTCCACGGTTACCCAGAATGGGTGGGTGGTATGCCCTGCGATATCAATAAAAGTGGAGTGCGTGATCTGGGTTAGGTCCTTCACAATCTCCTCAGTTGGGGTCAGAACTGCGATGGCTTTGCCGGTGCACAGGTGTGGCATCAGCGTGAAACGTTGCATTTTGAAAGATTGTATTTCGCCATATATGGCGAGACCATCTTTCAAGTGTTGCTCCAAAATGTCACGTTTTACTGTAGTAGGCAAAAAGTCAAACGTGAGGAAAATTTGGTTTGATTTTGTCCATCTGGTGCATTTGGTTTTGATGACCCGTTGCCCTTTGGGGAGGTCAACCACTATGTGCACCACTGCAGCCTCATCTGCTGCTATTTTACTTTCAAAACCCAGGTCCAGCCAACCACACAACATGGAGTGAGGTGCAACGTACACCGTGGTCAGGAAAATTTTGTGTACATCTTCACAAAATTTTCTCTATAAGGCCATTTTTTGGATGTCCAGATACATACGGACTCCAAATTCCACCAACAAAAGTGGCTGGGAGTGTGGCGTGTTGATGTACTGGTTGCATTGTGCTTGCCACATGAGTATCTCCGGGGAAATTGTGACCGCCAGTTTTTTTAGATTTTGTTTATTCCGCCAGATTCTCCGGGGCGTTTTTGAATGTTAGAGGCCATGGGCCTTCCGCCTGCTCCTCTTGCCTTGCTTGCCCAACTGCTCCCAGACATGGGCTCAGACTAATCTCCTCTATGAGATTACCAAACTAGATTGAGTTCTTAAATTGAATAGGTTGCAAAAGTGTTTGCAGCGAGAAAGAAAAGTTAGAGTTAATTTTATATATTTAATCTTCTTTCTGCTTTTTATCTTAAGTCTCTTTAAGAAAATTGTCAGCAAGCTGGATCCTTGGAATCCACAACTTATACATTTGCATGCCTCAGGAGAAGTTTCTGAATATGGAGGAAAAATTGAGCTTGAAATCAACCAGACGAACTTTCTTTCCACTTGGCATAACTTTCCAAGCAAATCTTATGGAAAAAAAGCAAATTTTGACCACCTGCCATAGTTTCGCTCCAATGTCCTCAGATTCCCCACCAGCTGCCCCAGTGTGGGGCAGTGGCGAAACTCCCCCTGCCATTTTCCATCTGACAGGAAAACGAGCTCAGACTGGCTCGCCCAGTCATACCAAACCCCTGGGACAATTCATTTCTACCAAGGATCTTGACGCCACCTCACTTGTACCCAAGAGGTGCCTCGTTGCCCCCTGGTGCTCCACTGGAGCAATATGCGTTTCAGACTTAGGGTCAATTATAGGAAACTTTCCCTTACCATTACCAAGCCATTATCAAAATGGCTCAGGTGGTGATGAATCCCGCCAGTTTTATTGATTTCCGCCCCTATAAGTGGTATATTGATCTCAGCTTCACCTGTGAAGCTGACGCCACCACTGCGGCAATTGTGCCCCTTGTTTTCCAGGGTACCCCTCTCCCCACAATTCAGACCCAGATCCCAGCAGATACTGCTTTGGTGGTTCAGTTTGCTGGTTTGCCCACCCACTTCCCACCTGTGGTGCTCCACCAGGAGCTAATGGACAGATTGGCAGCCTATGGCTCCAACCCCATATTACAATTTGTGGTCCCAAATGAGGCCACACGCCTCGCTGGGCCTTGGGTGTATGTCATGATCAGCCCTGAATTTAGTAAAATCGCCTTGTCTATTCCCCCTTGTGCTGTCTTTCCTTCTGTCCCTGACCATCCATTCTGGGCCCGCATCAAGGGCGGGCAGATGATCTGTCTATCATGTTTCAAGTTGGACCACTCAAAACGCAAGTGCCCTTCCTTAGCTGCTTCTAACGGCTCTGATTTTACATCTACTGGCTTCCAATCTACTGCCCACCCCGTGCCAATTTCAGTATGGGGTATAATCAAAAATTCCCCTCCCCAAAGACTGTTGCTTCAGCTGCGCCTGCAGCCACCAATCAGCCTCCTCCTGGCCCCAGTGACAAACATGATTTCTCCAATCAAGCACTGGCTTGGACCCCAGTTTACTCTCATGCTTTCTCTAATGAATCAACCAAACCTCAACCATATGCTAATTCTCCAATTCAATTTAACCAAAAACCATGGGAGTTATTGGCTAAAATTGACGAATCAGGTAATCACATTTAAGAACTATCTCGATAAAAGGAGTGCTTCATTAATTCAGAATGGGACGCCAAATACCCCCCTTATATGCACCACAGCCAAATGCCAAACCATTTTGCAGTGACCACCAGCTTGCAGTTGAACCATCTGCCACGCCAGATCGTTGTCCCCTCCACAAAGCTGTCGTCAAATCAGTGGTGATGCTTACAAGAGGTATTCTCCCTCCTGTTATCACCTCAACCCTTACCCCACAAAGTAAGATTACAATGAATCAATTGCACAAAAATGTCAACGACGCTATCCAGAACGTGGTAACTGTAGCACGAAATCCTAAAGCTTAGATTACCCAAACCAATATTGCCACAATTATAAAACTCCCAGATGCCCGCATTAAAGCCATAAAAGCTTTAGCCAAATATTAAGCGCCATTTTTTAGCTGGCAATTTCCATGAGATACCAATATTAGTGATATTAAACCACATTCCGCCAATGCTTTGATGACCTTGCTCTCCACCTTGACATATGCCCTACTCTTGGATGAGGAAGCTGCTGCCAAAGATGAGCCCCCCTATCCCATTCCTTTCCGCCATGGTTGGATAAGCGGTTTTCTGCTGCCCCACATGACGGGTAGTTTTCATTTGGTGTGTTTCATTCAATCCTCTCACTTTGGGCGTTTTGTTTAGAGTGATTATTTATGCTAGGTTTAGTTTTTTTAGAGTTTCAGTAATATCCATCCCCTGGTCAACTTACCTCAAACAAATCAAAATTGACCAGAAGAGTCAGGGGTATTCAAATATTCTTAGTGAGCTTCTGAACAGTCAAAATACCGTAAGGCACTGGAAAAATCGAGGATCATTTGGCTAAACTTTGTCCCAGCAAGCGTGCAGGATTTTAATGATCAAATTGGAGATACTTGGAACTTTACAAGGTGAGCCACTATTCCACATATTTAATTGGAACCCCATTAATATGGACGACAAATTGTCAGCTGACTTTTGACCAATTTCACACTTTTTTGCTTGAGCGCTGGTACATATGTAACCAAATTTTGATAAGCTGTTCATAATTCATATGGACGTCTCCCTCCCCGTTGTAGAAGCTGTATTGTCCCAACTCAAGATGACAATGTGGTAGAGCACCACAAAGCGTACAGCAGCTAGATGTTAGAAATGCACAAGTATAATTTAAAATCACTGAAAATAATGTTTAGTGGTGATTTATGTGTGCAAACATTCAGGGCTTACATCCATGACGTGCACTTCAAGGTGGTAACTGACCACTACCTACTTAGGTGGATAAAGAACCAAAAAGGGACAGATGGACACCTAGCTCTGAGCGCTGAAGTTAAAGGCATATGACTTTGAGATTTAACACTGGCCTAGCATGAAGCATCAAAATGCTGACGGACTGTCTAGGCTTCCTACTTTTTCAGTGACTTTCAATATCGCAGATGGCCTTCATGATAAGATGTTAAACAAGGAATAAAATAATGAACTAGAAGAAGTATGATGCGCTTTGGACTGACAATATAGAACACTGCTTTTAGGGACCAAAACTCTTCAAAATATTATAAAAAACTGCGAATACATTATACCATAACCAACTAAGTGTACAGATCTGATCATCAAAGCCCACAAAGCCATGGACCATGGCGGTTTCAAGAAGACATATGAACAGCTGAAACAACAATATTACTGGGAATCTATGCACTTTGATGTTCACAAAGCCCTTAGCTGCTGCAGGGAATTCCAAGAGGATTTATCTCATCATAAGAGCACCTTGTATCAACTAGTAAAACTAGACTTTGCTTTTCATAACGTGTACATCAACGTCATAGGGCCGCTAACCTCCAGAAAAGGATTCAAATATAAAGTGGTGGCCATTGACAACCTTATGAAATGGTTTGTAGCCAAATCAATCAAAAGTCTGGGGCCATGATAACTGCCAAATTTATTTTTTGGAGAACATTTTTTATAGACATGGATTTTCTAATTCCTTCTAATGAATAATGGTACTTACTTCACTTCCAAGATGATTGCTAAGATCAATAATCTAATTGGGATCCACAGGGTCCTATTGACGCGATAACACCCAAAAACAAATGATATGGTGGAATGGGTCAATGGTACTTTAGCTGCTATCCTATAAAATTTGTGTTGCAAATGGTTTGACCAACCATCTGTTCATGAGATCTTTTGCGATATCTATATTTCACTAATACTAAGAAACAGGTTTTCATAGTACAAAGAGTCATGTTTGCGTGGCCCTCAACTTCATAAGGTTTCACCAAAGTTGTATTATATTACTTTTGGTACTCTTGGCTCAACGCCATAAATCGCAAATCTGGCGGATTGAAACCCATAACCCCCAATGCAACTTCTATCCCCTCAGCCTAGTAACTTCTTAGGCCCTTGAGCATCAGCGAATTAGATCTTTTTCCACTAACTATACCCTTATCTGTTATCTTGCTCATCGCACTAGTGTAAAATATATGGTAGGAGAAATCTTATATTATTATGCCATTCCGCCAAAGCCTCTAATGCAATAGGTTGATTGCAATTGTAATGGTCTCTGCTGAGCCCAAATTTCTTAAATAAAATAATATAAGCTATTAGCTCATTAGTCTACCTCTCTGGAGTGCTTCTTAGTACACATGAGAAGCACCAATAGGAACGTTAATAGAAGGTGATATATAGACTAAATTCTAATAGGAAGAGGTTTTTTTTGACTTTGCTAGAGTGGAACCTAGTTGAAGATATCATCTGGTGAAAAACTGAGCCTTTTAGAGTACGTTATACTACACAGTGCCTTCCTTTGTCTTGTAATAAAAAACCCTATTGTCAAACTAGTCCTTTTTAAAAGTTTACTAAAGCGGCTGTACATACAGAACCTTATTTATTTGAGTCTAAAAACCTGTGCCTTTGGAATTTGGCTCCTAAGCACTGATTTCAACATTATGGTGCTCACTATAGGGGCTGCTATAATTCCCTGTAAATCAATTTAATAAAGTATGGATCTAGTAGTTCCCAGGAAGGAGCCTTCCAACAGAAGTAGTACCAGTGTTGAAAGTTGAAGAGGTCGCCATAGCGGCCCCACAAATCCAGGCCAATGATGTACCCCAAGTACATGTGGCTTTAAACGCTCATATTGGCAAACTGTCAGATATCATACTTGATCATGACCTCCAAGTCAAGGAGTTATCCAAAATAACTGATAATCATGAACGTCTCCTAGAGAGTTTGGATGCAGATATGACTGGAGCTGTTCATTCTGATACTAACTTGTATCACCATTTGGAGGTTTTAGAACTTTGAGTAATAACAGGGGGTGGAAGGTGAGTCATAAGGGCATACGGCTACCAACCTGAAGGTTGTGGGTTTGATTCCCACCCTTTGCACATCGATTGGGGTTCCAGCCAAAGGAAGCTATTGGCGGTTAGTAGGTCTAATAACACGAAAACCTTACCCATGACGTAACCAGAAAAATCTGAGTCCCAATCTGGAGGTGGAAAATTTTCTTTGATGGAGTTGACTCTGTTTAGGTTTCATGTCATTTCTTTCTTTTAGTAATGCCTGTCCCCTGGTTGGCTTGCCTCGGTTAAATAAAAAAACTTTAAGTAATAACCCAGGGGCCAGAAGGTTAGGCCCTAGTAAATGAGAATATCAATATTAAAGCGGAATTCCTGACCACCACTAAAAAGTTGAAAATATGGAAGTTTACTATAGGTGGAACGCCATCATGTTTCTATCATGTAGAACATCTTCAATAGCCACTCTCCGTCTAGGCTGGTAATATAAGCCATGAGGAACCCAAATTTTTGCTGTTGGTTGAAAATATTGAGGGCGATGATGTGGGGGGGACGCCAGAGTTGCCTATGGTTTTCACCTTTCTCTAGGGGCTGAGGACTCAGTTCAGCCTGATACGCCAGTGACTCCTCCCCCTGGGCTACCCATTTAAATAATTGTGAGCCTCCAGGTCAACCTGCGCGCACTTCCACTGGTGCCACTATAACTAATTTTGTAGGCGCTTTTATTTGAGCTGCGCTGATGGCTCAAGGCCAGTACATGCCTACTTCTTGGCTTCACCATGTGAGAAGTTAAGGAGGGGAGAACCAGGGCCTTTAGTCTTATTTGCATGAACCTTCTGTTCATGTGAATCCTATAAACTTGCTGAAGTATGACAAAGATGCATTATACATAATTTTATTAGTCTCTTTGAGGTTAGCATGGCTGGAGCATCTGAGAGCTAAGTTGGCGATCGTCATAAATTTAATGGACACAGAGAGTCAGGGGTTAGTGATATTTAAGTTACAGAAGATTAGCATTAACTACAGCAACGCCAAGACCTCTCATCAAGAGATTTATTAGGGAAGAACTGATGAAAACTCACAAAACCTTAGCATCTGGTTTAGGAAAGATTAAACAATGAAAGCTTTTGCAGAACAGTCTTATCTGAATTTTAAACTGGAAGAGGCTAATGTGATTTATGACTTTGATGCACAAATTGCTCTCCGCCATGCCTGTGAGCTTTACCAAGACTATTATTAGGTGATGATTCTGGTGTTGATTAAGTAGAAATGACATCACTCATGTTTGAATTTTATTAGATAAAATCCTCCAATGATTGATCAAAAATTTGGGAGGACTTGGCAAATCCTGGCGAAATAGCTCATTAACTGAATTTCATAGTGTTTCAATGATTGTGTGGTAAGTTGCTCTTCAAATTATGTTGAGCCAAATCAGCATTCCACCAAGATGGGAAGGTAAGAGCGGTCAGGGCAATCACTGGCACCAAATTAGTTAATGATCATTGTCAACAAGTACCCAAGGATGATCATTTATAATAATTTACTATATGCCAGCAGAAGCTGAAGATCTGAGTTTGAGGTGGACGAGGTTGTTTCTGGAGCCTAATATTATAAAACTGACAATGCTGAGAAAGGATATTCCCCAAAGGATTGACTAGGAGAGTCAAAACATGTCATTGGTGAGAAGCTGAGATATTCTGAGTTTACCAAGCGGCAGAGGATGTTTTCAGCGCATAACTACTAAGTCAAACCAAAATTTGATATTAATATATAATAATGTATATGGCTCACCAGCAGCTGAAGGCCAAGAATGGGCTGAAAATAATATCTAAACATTGGGAAGGATGAGGTGAGAGGGTCGACGCCAGGGAAGAGAGTAGTGCAGTGAAGGCTGATAAAAAATGGTTGTCTGGATGTCCAGAGGAAAGCTGATAGGTCAGCAGTGGACACTGTAGCCCTTTGTAAAGGTATAAATACCTGCGCTTCCCTTTCAATAAATATTTCCCTTTTCCCATTCTCGTATATGAATTAAATTTTAAATTTATTGTGGGGAAGGCTGACCATGGGACGGACACTTCCAAATATGACTCAGAAGAGACAAAACTTAGTACCAGGGGAGGCACCCCAGAGAAGCGATGCTATCTCTTGTTGCCAGCGGGAACGCCACTTATGGGGAAGGGGAGGGAACATGTGAAGGGGCCGTAGCCACTATTGAGCATGTGTGGAGGAAGGGGTCTGATTTGATGAAACAGACTGGGAACCAGGAGGGGACCAGCTGTCGGCGACACGGTGGGAGGTATCCAAACATCCATGCTTGAAAGTGGTCCACCAAATGAGACCAGAATCTGTGGACAGTTTCTGGGAGGGTGGGGGTGGAGCCTGCGATGGCATCTAAGACAATCGTGTGGATGGTCCACATGGCGATTGCAACCACCAGAGCATGGAGGGAGGGTGGAAGGGAGGAGGCCATTGATAGAGCAAACATATCTCTTGACAGACTGAAGGGGTGCGTTTGATTCTGGCCCAGCAGACGTTAAACTTCACGCCATATCACTTTAGAGGTGGGGCACTTCTACAGGCGGTGAAACAGCGTTCCATACTGGCCACACACGACACAGAATGAGTGTAAAGCATTAGAGCGCTCAGCTATATGATACACCCACCTCAGGTAGCGCCACACATGGGAGTGGACTTGAGGCTGCAACAGAGGGTGATGAACGTATTTCCAGATTGTTTTTTGGGTCTCAATGGAATAAGGGATGTCCATCATGTCCAGGTAGTCCACCCTGGAAAGGACATGGGGCCGAATGGGGATCACGCCATCATGGATGGGTAGCCTCTGTACCTCTTGTGTGAACTGAGGAGAGGGGCGGCCTCTTTAATTGTATGTCCGTTAATATGAATTCTCCACTCTGCGCTTTGCATAGAAAGTAGGATTCGTTTGTAGTGGTTTTTAGTCCCATGAGGACCTGTGGCCGATGTGTGTGATGCGAGGTATTTCATCAGGGAGTGGGGGTTCGATGGATTGTTGAGGCCCAAGGCGCGGGAGAAGTTGTAGCGGGCTGCGCGGGACCAGTGTTAGGAGGGGAGCATAGGGGCGGTGACGGCTGCAATCCAGGTGCCCAGGATCTTGGCAGCATGGGCTTTGAAGTCAAGCAGGCCCATGCCACCATGATGATGAGGGCCAAACATGACCTCTAGCCGCACTGGTGGAGGGCGGCCTGACCAAAAGCCATACTTGCAGCAAGGCGTACAAGGATTTGTAAAAGCTTGGGGAGAAGGGGATGGCATGGGCTCTGAACCAGATTTTGGATAGGAGCATAGAGTTGGCAAGAACAACCCTGCCAGTGAGGGTAGTAGGGTGGGCTCTGAGAGAGGCGATTCGCTTCATCACGTTGTCCAGTATACGGCACTCCATTACTGCTGACGCATATCCGCCTGCCTCCATCCACATTCCCAGATGGCATACCAGTCCTATGGTAGGACGTGGCACTAAGGGGAGCACCAGTGGAGCGGTCTTGTTGAGCTAATAAGGCGTGGACGTGGGCGAGCAGATGGGCCGGGTTGGGAACTAATTGCTGGGGTCCAGCAGTTCTGAAACTGACCAAGGAGGATGATTTTGGTTTTGGAGGCATTCATTGCCGTGTTGCTTACCCGGGAATATTCCTGGATGAGAGCTTCAAGCACGCGTGCATCTTGATTATTAGACACCCCAACCACACAATCATCTGCAAAAGCCAATATCTTGACTGGGGCTTGTCCTGGCACATGGACCCCAGTGAGTTGGGCATTCACATTTCGCAGTAGTGGGTCAAGGCTGAAGTTGTATAAGAGTGGTATAAGGGGGTCCCCTTGTCGCAGGCCCCTTTGAGGGCAGACTACTTCCGTTAGGAAGCCTGGGCCACACACTGCCATTGTCGCAGATTCCGTGAGCAGCATCACCCAGTTTATGAAATGGGGGGGGTAGGCGGAACTGATGGAGGCAGGCCCTAAGGTATTCCCATTTTATTCTATCATAGGCCTTTCGTTGGTCCAAGAATACAAGTGCCCCAGAGGCTGTGGACTGAAATACATTAGCCACAGAGTGCACGTTATCCCAAATTGACCTTCTGGGGATGTAACCGAATTGTTCTGGGGAGATGGTGGCAGATGTTACAGTCCCTAAACGGTTAGCCATGATGTTTGTTAAAATTTTGGTGTCTGTGTTTGTTAGAGAGATGGGGCGCCAGTTGGCTAAGTCTAGATTATCCCCTTTCTTGAAGAGTGTGATAGTGAAGGCCTCATGTCCTCCTGGTAGGAGGTGCGTTTCCAACAGGCTTTGGTTAAGTGAGGCGAGCAGCAATGGGGATATATATTTGAGATATTTTTATAGAACTCATATGGAATGACATCTGGGCCTGGGCATTTTCAGTTTGGTGCACAACGAATGGCTGTCCATAATTCTCTTGGAGTAATTAGATTCATTATTTCCGGAAATCAGAAAATGGTGTGGATATGAGCTCAGTTGAGAAATTTTGCCACTCTGGCTGGCTGAGTTGGTTCAGCTCAGTACAACTCAGAGTAATATTTTTGCATTTTGATTGCCACTTCAGACAGTGTATACGCAATGGAATTATCTGATCTTCGCACCTGTGTGCAGGCCATGCTCTGGCGTGGTGCAAAAATTTATTTAAAAAAATATACGGTGCACTTGTCACCTTTTGTGATGCGTGTGGCCCTGTATTGAACACAAACCCAATTTTTGTGTTGCCTTTTGAGTGCGTTATGGTAGTCAGCTGCCTCCGCCCACTTCTGGCCCCATGCAGGGCTGTATCCTGTAACTGAGATGTTGGACTCCAAGTGTGCCAATTCTGCCAGAGCGCATGAGATAACCGCCGATGTGGCTCATGAGCGTCTGGAGGAGAGATGGTGAGAGTGGCAGATGGTGACCTCTTTGAAAGTTGCCCATGTGGAAATGGGGTCCACGCAAAATGGTGCAACAAACTTTTTAGCCAAAGTTGCCTCTTCCACCCACGTGGAAAATCCTGGCGACGTGAGCTCGGGGGGGGGCGGATTTTGCACCAATGTGGGGCCTTAGCAACTGTAACAGCTTGGTGGTAGGTTATCGAGACCAGCTGATGGTCGGAGAATTTCATTTTCATTGTTTTGAAGTGGGAGATATGGGTTGGAGTTTCGCTGGTGTTAGAATAAGGTTGATGCGGGTCATGGACCTTAATTGGCCATTGTGGATGTGGGGACACATCATATTTCGAGCAGCAGGGCATGTCATGGCAGCGCATTCATTAACCCAAGGGTGGCCTTTAGAACGCGTAGTTCTACGTGACCCTGTGGGGCGTGGGGTGAGGAAGGCCACCAGTACATTGGTGTGGTTAGCTAACAGTTCATGTCACTGACTAGGAAAGAATCTAGGGGTAGCAGGAGGGATTTGACCGACGAGAAAAATTTACAATGCTCATGTGCACCGTTTGGGGCATAGATGTTGATGATTGTGTGTGCTATGTCAGCCCACGAGAAAGTGACAACAAGCACTCGGCCATTTAGGAATGTTTCTGAGGATACAAATTTGAAAAAATTATTATTCT